>CM037778.1:88321338-88371338 GCA_021229015.1 Solen grandis
TTCATTTTGAATAATACATTTTAAAAAACTAGGTCACCAGGTCAAATCTTAGAAAAACCTTGTGAACACCTTAGAGATTACAGTTTTAGACTAACCTTAATGTAACTTGGTCAGAATGTTTGTTTACATCAAATCAATTGGGCAAAAAGGGAAAAAGGTGACCAGGGAAAATTTTAGAAAAATCTTGTGAACACACTTGAGGCCTACATTTTTTCCCAGTCTTCATTAAACTTGATATGAATGATGACTGCATGAATTCCCAGTTGAGTGCAAATTCAGGTAGGATCAAAATGTAGGCCACTTAGTCAAATGTTAGAAAAACACTTTAGATGCCAGATTTTTTGTCATTTTGCCTAACACAGCCATCTTAATCAGGTGAGCGACACAGGGCCATCTTGGCCCTCTTGTTTTTTTTTTCAGTATTGTATATCTTTTAATAGCTTCATTTGAACATGTTTAATCTACTTTCAGAACTGAAGAACCATCTGATAGATACCTACATACCTCAGTTACAGCCAGCCACACTACCAGAGGTTGACAGATTGTATGTACGGCCATGTATGAAAATAGTGACAGATAAAAAAGAGGGCAGTAATGGCAACACTGATATAGACGATGATAGTGATAGCGATTCATCCATTGTTTCCGAAATAGAAGATGAAGGTACAAATATTAACAATGTTTTCTACCAAGACGAGACACAGTTTAGTCGGATCTACATCTCGGGAGATGCAGGGCATGGAAAGACTGCACTGTGTAAAATGCTGGTTATGGCCTGGTGTCAGGAACATTCTGGTAAAAAGATCAATACGTATATCCCTGGTGATTTCTTGACAGTCATGAAGAAGTTCAACTTTCTATTCTACATCCCTTTAAGGAATATCAGGAAGCAGTGGAGTATCAGTAAAATTATCATGAAGCTGTATTTTGAGGATCAAAATTTCCTAAATATGTTTATAAAAAATGAGTGTGACAAAAGCTCATGTCTTGTAATATTGGACGGTTTAGATGAATGGGTGACTCCTATAGACTATGACACTCCCATGCATACAACACATGGCCTGCTGGACCTGAGTCATTTCACAAAATATACAATCCTCACCACCACCCGACCGTGGAAGCTAGAAGTATTAAGACTCGGGCCGCTGGAGATGGATAGGCAAGTTCAGCTTAAAGGTATTGATAGGTTGGCATCATATATATATATAGAGAACATGGTAGATCTGCTGAATAAGGAGAAAAAGGTCGGGAAGGGCAGTAAAGACTTTGTACAACACTTAAAGGAAAAAAAACTGACTCATTTTAGGAAAATTCCCATCCTACTAAAACAGTTGATAATGTTGTGGCACCATGATGAGAAAGAAATTACTGGAACGTCACAAGTCCATCTTTACAGTGTTATGATAAACCATCTGTTGAAGGATGCACGGGAAAGAAATAAAAAGAAGTCATTATCAGAAGGAAATACCCAAGAGTCAGAACTCCCCTTGTGCCTAAAAGAAAAACAGTACTGCAAGATTCATAAGAGTCTACTTCTTTTCCTGACACATCTTGCCTTTACATCAGCATTTAAAGAACAACTTGTTTTTGACCATGTAGAAACAGAACTTCAAAATTTGACTGGAAGTGACATAAATTCCTGCTTAACAGCAGGTTTGTTGTGCCAGGAAATTTATGCAAGTACTGTTGATGATGAAAAGAAAAAACTTTCATTCCTCCACAAAACCTTTCAGGACTTCCTGGCAGCTGTTTACCTGGTCATGAATCCTGAGTCTGCACAGCTGCCCGAAACATGCAACACCTTGGAGAAAATTCTTGACATGTGTTCTCTGTTTATTTTTGTGAGTGGTATGGACTCCAAAATCATGACATCATTATCACATCAAATATGGAACATCATGATGAATGATGAGGAATTGAAGAAATTCATCAATGACGAAGACTACATGAGTCACTTGAAATCAATACAAGACCTGCTATGTAAGTGTGCTAGGGAGGGTAAGGAGAATGGACAACCATCACCATACTGTCATCTGGAGGCTGTTGTTATTGATGATTATACATTGCGCGGTACTGACTGGGAGACTCTACAACTTTTAATTAGTACTAATATGCCACATATAAAATATAGATGTGTAAATATCTCTATAGTTCTAGATAAGTTTCCAGATGACGTCTTCAATTGCCTCGTGATTCTTGTGTCTAAATGCCAGCATATGAGTCTAGCCTTAAATTGGAATTTGTCCCAGGACAAGGAAGACCAGTTGTACAAAGCATTGTATGACAACAGGTCACTATCATCACTGGAACTGAAGAAGTCAATATGTGAACCATTCTGTAGATATTTATACAGTGACAATGTGACCACACTTGATGTATTAACCATCATAGATGTGGAATTCAAAAGTCATACAGACTGCCAGAGGTTCATGACAGGTGTGGGGAGGGCAACACAGCTGAAGACGCTAATGTTGAACTTAAATGATAATTATGATAGAGAGTTCAATGATTTGAAAGAGTTTTATCTTGACCTGTCTCACTGTTCACAGTTACAGAAACTATCTCTACGGATGTGTGGTTTAATTCAGGTTACAGTCAACACAGCGTTACTCACACATTTTCAGGCATATAAAACATTTTTATGCTTTGTTACACCCCCACATGTCCATGCCAGTATGGAGACGCGAGAGTCGAAGGGTATCAAAGATCCACATTCTCTAGATGAGATAGTCAGCATCCTGCCCACTGGTAGAGTGGAAGAGTTTTCCTGCCATCTGGACCTGTCTCACTGTTCACAGCTAAGGAATCTTACTGTGGAGGAATGTGCTTTTACTAAGGTTACAATCAACACAACATCACTCACATCGTGTAAGGTCCAAGATACACCTGTATACTTTGTTCCACACCCACATAATAACATCAGGATAGATGAACTGAAATTGGAGAAAATCAGAGATTCATGTTATCTGGACAATATTGTCACCATCTTGCCTCACCTGACTCAGTTATCAGACCTGGTTCTGAAAACCATTATTGGAAAAAAGGAGGGGTGTTCCCATCATCTGGACCTGTCTCATTGTTCACAGCTAAGGAATCTTACTGTAGAGGACTGTGATATTACTAAGGTTACAATCAACACAACATCACTCAAATTGTGTAAGGTCAAAGGTACACCTGTATACTTTGTTCCACACACACATGCCAAGACCTGGCAACTGACACTGGAGTTGAGATATATAAGAGATCTACATTCTCTAGATGAGATAGTCACCATCCAGCCCTACCTGACTCAGTTATCATGCCTGATTCTGAACAACATTACTCGAAAAGAGGATGGGTGTTCCTGTCATCTGGACCTGTCTCACTGTTCACAACTATCTAACCTATCTCTAGAGGACTGTAATATTACAAAGGTTACAATCAACACAACATCACTCGAATTGTGTAAGGTCCAAGGTACACCTGTATACTTTGTTCCACACACACATGCCTTGACCTGGCAACTGACACTGGAGTTGAAGAATATAAGAGATCCACATTCTCTAGATGAGATAGTCACCATCCTGCCCTACCTGACTCAGTTATCATGCCTGGTTCTGAACAACATTACTGGAGGACAGGAGGGGTGTTCCCGTCATCTGGACCTGTCTCAATGTTCACAGCTAATGAAACTAAATCTTAAACACTGTAATTTTACTAAGGTTACAATCAACAAAACAACACTCACATTGTGTAAGGTCCAAGATACACCTGTATACTTTGTTCCACACCCACATGTCCAGACCAGGATACGGACACTGGAGTTGAAGAATATAAGCGATCCACATTCTCTAGATGAGATAGTCACCATCCAGTCCTACCTGACTCAGTTATCATGCCTGATTCTGAACAACATTACTGGAAAAGAGGATGGGTGTTCCTGTCATCTGGACCTGTCTCACTGTTCACAGCTATCTAACCTATCTCTAGAGGACTGTGATATTACTAAGGTTACAATCAACACAACATCACTCAAATTGTGTAAGGTCCAAGGTACACCTGTATACTTTGTTCCACACACACATGCCTTGACCTGGCAACTGGAACTGGAGTTGAAGAATATAAGCGATCCACATTCTCTAGATAAGATAGTCACCATCCTGCCCTACCTGACTCAGTTATCATGCCTGGTTCTGAACAACATTACTGTAGGAGAGGAGGGGTGTTCCCGTCATCTGGACCTGTCTCAATGTTCACAGCTAAAGGAACTAAATCTTAAACACTGTAATTTTACTAAGGTTACAATCAACAAAACATCACTCATATTGTGTAAGGTCCAAGGTACACCTGTATATTTTGTTCCACACCCACATGACCAGACCAGGATACGGACACTGGAGTTGAAGAATATAAGAGATCCACATTCTCTAGATGAGATAGTCACCATCCAGCCCTACCTGACTCAGTTATCATGCCTGATTCTGAACAACATTACTGGAAAAGAGGATGGGTGTTCCTGTCATCTGGACCTGTCTCACTGTTCACAGCTAAGGAATCTTACTGTAGAGGACTGTGATATTACTAAGGTTACAATCAACAAAACATCACTCACATTGTGTAAGGTCCAAGGTACACCTGTATACTTTGTCCCACACACACATGCCTTGACCTGGCAACTGACACTGGAGTTGAAGAATATAAGAGATCCACATTCTCTAGATGAGATAGTCACGATCCTGCCCTATCGGACTCAGTTATCATGCCTGGTTCTGAACAACATAACTGGAGGAGAGGAGGGGTGTTCCCATCATCTGGACCTGTCTCATTGTTCACAGCTAAGGAATCTTACTGTAGAGGGCTGTGATATTACTAAGGTTACAATCAACAAAACATCACTCACATTGTGTAAGGTCCAAGGTACACCTGTATACTTTGTCCCACACACACATGCCTTGACCTGGCAACTGACACTGGAGTTGAAGAATATAAGAGATCCACATTCTCTAGATGAGATAGTCACCATTCTGCCCTACCTGACTCAGTTATCATGCCTGGTTCTGAACAACATAACTGGAGGAGAGGAGGGGAGTTCCCGTCATCTAGACCTGTCTCAATGTTCACAGCTAAAGGAACTAAATCTTGAACACTGTAATTTTACTAAGGTTACAATCAACAAAACATCACTCACATTGTGTAAGGTCCAAGGTACACCTGTATTCTTTGTTCCACACCCACATGTCAAGACCAGGATACGGACACTGGAGTTGAAGAATATAAGAGATCCACATTCTCTAGATGAGATAGTCACCATCCTGCCTCACCTGACTCATTTATCACGCCTGGTTCTGAACAACATTACTGGAGGAGGGGATGGGTGTTCCCGTCATCTGGACCTGTCTCACTGTTCACAGCTAAGGTACTTATTTCTAGAGGACTGTGATAATACTAAGGTTACAATCAACACAACATCACTCACATTGTGTAAGGTCCAAGCTACACCTGTATACTTTGTTCCCCATTCACATGTCCAGACCAGTATACTGACACTGGTGTTGAAGAATATAAGCGATCCACATTCTCTAGATGAGATAGTCACCATCCTGCCCTACCTGACTCAGTTATCACGCCTGGTTCTGCATTGTTTAGACTTTGGTGATAGATGTGCTTGTCTGTCTCCGGAATCAAAATATCTGAAAACTGTGAAGTTATATAGGGTTGTTATGACAGATAGGGCAATGATCCAGTTTCTTGACTCTGTTCTCAACATTAACCAAAAGGTGGCCTGTGTGGTTGAAGGTAGACTTAATGAAGCAGTTGAGACACTCATCAACTCCAGGTTTGTTGTGACAGGGAGAGACTTGGACGGGCTACACTTCCACAGCCAGCCGACAGCTTCCCCAGACAGGAAGTCCTCATAGAAGAGACATTTTATCTTGTCAACCACACATGAACTTCTACCACTTGTATATTTCTGATGTATGAAAGTGATATTTTTAAGAATAATTCTTTCAAAATTTACATTTTACTCTTTTAAATTCATGAAACTAAAATTAATGTTTTAAGTTTTTTTTAACTTATTTTTTTTTATTTTTAGGACGGCTTCATGATTTTGAGAAATAAAAAATAGTCTTATTTTGACAATACATGTATTTTCCCCGAAAAATGGGTATATATTGGAGAAATAAGGATATGTTCAATGTTGAAACATCAAGCTGGTATATTTGTATGTATATATTTCATCGGAAAACAATCCTGCATCTCAATCACCTAATTTCCTTTAAAATTAATTTTTGTTTTCAGTTTATTGAATGAAATATAATTTTCTAAGAAAGTAAATTAATGCAATTATATTAATCTCAACATGCCCATAATGCGTGTATAGTTATATAAATATGTATTGAAAGTGGAAAGATGACAATGTAGATGAGAATAAAACCATACCAGTCTTAGTGACTTGCATTCTGGATACTGGAATTAGATCATTCATCCATCTGTATGACTGGAGAAACAACTTTGTACTTTATCTCAAAAACCAGAAGTGGACCAAGCTTAATATTTTTGTTGTTATCAGAACTAATTTTGTATATAATCATCACATTTTGCAGAGATGATTTTTGATATTTATTATGTTTAATGTACATACTGAATATCTCTAAAACCACTGGCCGGAAATGGAGGAAATTTCACAGGAGAGACTGTTACTAAGCTTTGTTGTACATATTGTTAGTAAATTTGTGAAAAATGATTTACCATACAACAATGACAATCTATGTCTGTTTCTATCAAACATTGTGTGTGGGTATTTATCACCTAAAGTGATATCTAATATCTAAATTATGAATATTTTATATGAAGCATCAGAGAAGTTTACCAAACTCTGGGATCATTAATGTGGTGCAGGTTTGATAGACCTTTGTATTCAACGTATTGTTTGATCTTTGAATAACAGTGAACATAGTTATGTTGATTAATGTTAATGAAGATAGTTTATGTGTTGATTAATTGTGAATGAACTTGACAGAGCTTCATATGTTATATCATGTTGTCATGTGTTGCCTAAGGCAAGCTTTTACATTGTAAGCCAACTCATGTTCCATTATGACATTGTAATATATTTATATGTAAAGTTAGAAATATGAAAGTAAGGACAAGGTCATACATTGAAAGTCCAGTTTTAGACAGGCCGGGATGTATGAAAAGTGTGGTGCCATACTCACAACAAATTGTAAGTTCACTTGAAAATCTTTTTTTCATTATATTGTTGTTGTTGTTTTTTCAAAATTGTTTTAAAACTAATGAAATATTATTTGATACTTGTATATTTATATAGAAATGTGACATATTGGTATTATCAAGGCCTTCTCTATAGTGCCTCAGTTAGAATGGAACCACTGCTAGGGTGGTTATGAGAGAATCTTACCCCAGCTGGGGTTCAAACCATACAACGTTCATGTATCTGAATCATTGTCTACTGTCACAGGACCACCATGACGGAATGTCAGTATAATGATATGGTAAACAATAACAACAGAGACCTCCATTTGTTGTAGATGGGGCAATATGTAATAATTATTGAACACTCCAAATTCAAAACTAATTGTTAATTATGCTGATATATTTTGCTGATGGATATTGATCAATAGGTAGCCAATTTTGCAAATATCTGTTGTTTATACAGTATTACAGCCTTTATATATTAATTTACATGTTCATTTATATGCTCCTTGTGTGACGGAACATTATGGGAACATCTGTGGAGAGCTTGTGTGGGGCAGTGTCCATTATATATTTCTCTGTCAAACGTAGCAAGATCATCCACCATCAAACCTAGTCACAATGATTAATAGCAGGTCTGATAAATGTGAAGAAAGTCTCACTCAGTTATGAGTTGAATCTGGCGCTTTAATTAACCAAAAGTACAGAATTGAAAATGTCCCTTTATAACTTGGCATATGTAGATCTATCATCAGCAAACTTGGTCAGAGTGTATATTGTATAGTAAGAAATGAGCCCAATGACCCAGATAGTACCACAGTTGTGACACTTTAAGTTACAATAATGCACATTAACATATCATTATTGTATGATAATTACCAAACTTTGTAAGAATATCCATTTGTAAACACATCAAAGTTTGACAATCAGTGAATACTTAAAAGGAATTTCAGACCTTTTTGGCACCTGAAGCCCTGTCTCTATACAGTGTTCTTATGCACAATGGATATCAAAGTTTGCTTACTTTCATTTTTAATGTAAAAATGCATACAAACAATATAGTCAAACCTGTCTTAAATGGCCAGTCTAGGTTAAATGCTGCTTAAAGGGGTCACTGTTTGGGACAGGTTGACTGCTTGCTACAGGTGACCACTAACACAGGCTCTATTGTTTTGTGTTGCAGCAGGTGGTGATGAGGCAGTTTAGTTACCATGACTGTGAAGATACTGATAAAAAAGTCAAGGTTAATATCAGGTCATGTGTCACAGCAGGCCAGGGCATCACAGGTCAGGCTGACCTTGTAGTCTTGGCAGGTATGTGTACAGGCACATTTATACATATGAGTTTCAGAGTTTTCTAGAACAACTGATTTCACCTAGCACCAGTGAATTTCTTGAAACCTTATTCATTACCTGTGCTGATAATGATCTATGTATGTGTCGCCACAACGATACTTGCATGATTATAGAAAATCATAAAAGAAACATATTTATGGAAAAAAAAATTGGGGGTCGGCTTCCTACTTTTTAGATCAACTGAGCACAACGTGCTAAAGGTGAGCTTTTGTGATGGCCCTTCGTCCGGCGTGCGTCGTCAACAATTTGGCTTGTTAACACTCTAGATGCCATATTTTAGGCCAATCTTCATGAAACTTGGTTAGAATGTTTGTCTCCATAAAATCTTGGACAAGTTCGAAATTGGGTTATGTGGGGTCAAAAAGTAGGTGATGAGGTCAAATCTTAGAAAATCCTTGTTAACACACTAGAGGCCACATTTTTGGCCCAATATTCAGGAAACTTGGTCAGAACGTTTGTCTCCATAAAATCTTGGCAAAGTTCGAATTAGGCAAAGTTCGAATTAGGGTCATGTGGGGTCAAAAAGTAGGTCACGAGGTCAAATCGTATAAAAACCTTATTAACATACTAAAGGCGACATTTTTGGCCTAATCTTCATGAAACTTGGTTGAAATGTCTGTTTCAATAATATCTCGGACAAGTTTAAATTTGGGCCATGTGGGGTCAAAAAGTAGGTCAATATGAAAAATCCAACATATGTTGCGCATTTATAATCAGGTGAGCAATTCAGGGCCATTGTGGCCCTCTTGTTGAGTTATCTGCCACTGAAGGTGATACTTTAGCACTTTGAGGCCATATTCAAGGGCAGATAAAACGCCAACCCCCATCTTTTCTTCCATGTTTCCTTTATGATTCTCTGTAATCATGCAAAGTTTTAAAATATTATATTAGACAGTTTTCCTTCTTTGTCTATATAGAAAATGTAGCAAACTGTAGCAAACGTCCTTAACCTGGTTTTCCACAGGAAATATAAAGTTATTTGTTTGGAAAAAAATGGTTGGTGGGAGGAGTCAACTTTCTTTGTCCTGACCATAACTTTGTCAAACAATACGATATTTTAAGATAAATTAGATGTTCAACATGATGAGGTGCAGGCACATGACCCAGATCTGTAGCTCTAAAGCCAAGGTCATGTTTTGAGGTTTAAGGTAAAAAAGTAGGTCTTGTCCTGGTTCTAACTTCCTTATGAATTGAAGGATTTTAAAATGAATTGCAGCTTCTAAATGATGAAACTGGTCCATGAAAGAGATCCCTAGCTCAAATGTCATGGTAACACTTTTAGGCTGAAAGCTATAAATGGGAAAAAATTTAAATGTTAAAATTAAAACTTTAAATGATCTTATTCAATTGTTAATAGGAAGCCACTGTTGCCGAATGGTTTGAATGTCTGCCCAGAAAACAGGAGGACACAGGTACGATACCAGTCTGGCATAAAAATTGTACTGGTAAAGCACCTTGTATTTGGCGCTCATTTTATAAAAGTCAGTGTTGCCATGTCCCACGGAAAATGCAAGGAAATTGATTTTTTCTCAAGGTCAGGGATATGTCGGGAAATTTTGAAATTGTCTATGAAATTTAAAAATACTGGTAATGGCAATTGTCAGGAAAATTTGAAATAAAAAACTGAGATTCAAGGGCTAATATTTAATTAATTCAACATCAAAAACTTACGAAAATTAAAGGCAATTACTTAAATGTTCACCATCACGAGACGATTTGTTGCGTGCAATACCCAGATCTGTAGCTCCAAGGACAAGGTCACACTAAGAGTTCAAGGTCAGAAATGGAGTAAATTTTTGTGTCTTCTCCATAACTCTGACATACCTCGATGCCTTTTTGAATTACAGGCAAAAATGTTAACCATCATGAAGCAATATGTCATGCAATTCCAGGTCTGTAGCTCCAAGGTCAAGGTCACACTTAGAGTTCAAAGGGTTTGTGTTTTGTGTCCGCTCCATATCTTTGTCACTCCTCAACAGATTTTGATTTTTTTTCATAAATGTGCACCCTAATGATATATTGTGTTGTGTACAATACCTGGGTTAATAGCTGAAAGGTCATGGTCACACTAAGAGGTCATGTGTCATAAGCCCTGATTGTGCATTGATTTGCCCTCCCTCCAGCCGTCCAGAAAATGGGATGCTGTGATAACTTAAACCCCATATCATAAGCTGACTCAGTGAAACTTGATATATGAATGCAATTTGGAGATTATGCACGACACTTTGATATTTTTTTACGGTTCAATTATGCATATGATTATAGCTTTGTGTATTTCGTACATACATAATGCTGTAGTGACACTGTTAAAAATGTCAGGGAAAAGTCAAAAGAAATGGCAGGAAATTATTCACAAAACCATGAATATGCACTTCGGGGGCATATGTCACACCCTGTGACATACCTTGTTCTAAACTGCAAGGCCTAGAGCTTAGATATTTGGTTTGTAGCATTGTCTAATCGACCTCTACCAAGTTTTTTTCCTATCATGGCTCTGGGGTTAAAAATTGGTCCCACCCTAGGGGTCACTTGCACGTATAGCTATGACCATCAAAATTTGGACCACAGATGAGTGATTTCAGGGACATATTGGCTCTCTTGTTTACAAAAAAGCCTTAACAGACAAGCATTGGCCTCTGGATGCGGTGCTCTTGCTTTTCAAGTTCCTATTTATTTGGAAACGATTGCCTTACAGCAGGTGAACATCTAAAGCAATTTTCTATAAATCACATTAGAAAACAACACAAATGGTTATACCCCCAAAAACAAAGTTTTAGAGGGGGTATATAGGAGTCAGTCTGTCGGTTTGTTGGTCTGTTGGTCCGTTGGTTTTTCGGTCTGTCCGTCAATCCCAAAAACTTGTGACGAAAACTACTTCTACATTTCCTAACAAATTCGGTACAAATTTTGTATGTGCATTGATAATCAGGTGAAGAGGTGCATGACATATTTCACTTGAGTTGTCTTAAGGACGGCAGAGTTATTGCCCTGTTCCCATTTTTGAATTATCTCACTTTGCTTAATTCTGTTTTTCTTGTCCGGAACATTACTCAAATATTATACATATGTACATGGTATTGACTTGAAACTTAAAATATGGATATACGGCGATTAGGAGAAGTGAAGTGTCCAAGAACTGTAACTCTACCTGGTCCCATGTTTTAATTATTTCCCTTTGTTTAATTCCTTTTTACTTGTCCGGAACATAACACGAAATTTATACAAGGTATTGACTTGAATCTTAAAATGTAAACAGATGTCGACTAGGAAAAGTGCAGTGTCCAAGAACAACTGTAACTATACCTGGTCCTTTTTTTTATAATTATCTCCCTTTGTTATTTTTCTTTTTTGCTTGTTCCAAAAAAAAAAACTCCAATATTATGCATGGTATTTTTTTGAAACTTAAAATGTAAACAGATGGCGAATAGGAGAAGTGCAGTGTCTAAGAACTGTAACTCTACACTTTTAAATTACTTTTCCAAACAACCTAACTGACTGTCTTTCTACTTTAAATACTTTATTACTTATTACTTACTATCATAACCATTATACTATATATACAGGTTCTAATCTATGCTCGACCTGGAGTCTGGCTTCTCCTGTATCAAAGCATTTGGCAGGGGTATTAATCACCTACAGTGATAGTTCTAATTTTCAGGTATATCCACATTATTGTAGGTGCAATTTTGCTGAAAAAGAAGAAATATTATCTGAGGTAACATAAATCATGAAACAGATAATTTTTCCATTAAAGATATATCAATATCATCTGCTTTGTTGGTGCTTTCATACATAGTAACCATACTGACATGGCTCAGTAAATCTGTATAGAGTTGTTGTTTGGTTTCCATATCACCCAACTGATATGGACATTTTGGCATCCATGCTATATCATGTCAACTTTAAGTGGCTATTACATACCCATTATTACCCAAGTCATTAAAGTGGTATTGGTTTATCTTCCTTGCTTGGTGTTCAGCGAATAAGGGAGTTCCAGAAAGGGTCATTGCTGTTTCAGATAACATGACTTGGCATGGTACCATACCACCTTTCTTCACTGTGGTATCGCAGCAAGGCAGCACTATATCTGTCTTATGTAGACAATGTCCCAAATGATTGAAATGCTGTTGGTAGGACACTAAAACCAGGCATACTGCATGTATATATCATGCCATAGGCAAGTGAAATACTGGGCAATGGTTATATCACAAAATATTTCTAAAATAATACCACTTAAGAACATTTATGTTTTCGGTTCAAGAAATTTTGTAGGTGGGAATTGAAAATATAGCGAGTGTTGTAAATTAAGTCATATTCATTTTCAGGCATGCAGTTTTACAAAGATGTCTTGAACTTCAAACTTGAGATGTAATATCAGGACACTGCAAACATGCCATGAATGACACAAACAACACTGCCCGGAACAGGTGAGAAGACAGGTGTCTGGTTGACTTGTGAATTCATCTCTACAGTACCAGGATTCAGTGACTGAACGGGATTCAGTGTCTGTACAAGGACTGCAGTGGAATTTGACACCCTTGATCATGAGTCATCCTTAGGTTAGCCAGTCACCATGGAAATGTGCAGCTGTGAAATAAGCCCTCTTGATGTTGTCTTCAAAACTTTGCACGCAGAGTGTCTTCTATCACAGATATCAACTTATATCATAATGTCTGGATTGACCTTGTTACTGTTATTTTCCTTGACGGCACTCAGTACTATACGAGGCTTGTTTGGAAATTACTGAGACAACTTAGATAGAAAAAGATCTTGAAGGAATATAAATTAAAGAATTATATCCCATTACAACCAAACGTTATTACTATCTGTATGCAAAATAACTATTTTTTAATGACTCCCATATAGTTTCAGTACCTGTTTAAATTACGATTCCCATTCAAATAAAAGCTGTTATGACAGTTGCTTTTTCGCCGTAACTTCAATCTAAACTGACGCCTTGATTTTGTGTACACAAACTCCTGATAAAGACGTATAGTTTGTGTGTATATATATAGTGAATGATTTTAAACTTAACTAGGGTTAAATCCGTATGGTTCTGCTATTGTAGCACATAGGCACCGCAGATGTGTTTGTACTGTGCTTCAGGTAACTCAATCTAACCGTGTCTAAATTTCAGTTGTAGTTGTCCTGCCAATATTTCGTTATAATCATTCCATTTGCATGATCCATTAGAGATTAAATTTAACTCTTCACATATTTTTTAAATCAACCATGTCTTACATATTTTCCTAACAAGCCTTGTTTATATATTATATTACTGTTTAGTGTTATTAAGTCATCAGTATATAATACTATGTCCAATTTAAATGGATATTAACTTCTGCTTGTGCATGTGCACACTGGTATATAGTCTTGATCGAGACAATATCCAGTTTGTGATCAAATTTTATGGGATTCCTTGAGGGTATTGATTTGTGCTTTGTGTTTGTTGTAAGAAGTTTTGCATGTGATTGGTAATGTTTTATAAGGAATTAGTAAAAAGATGTTTCTATTTAAGTGATATAGTTAGTGACCTACTTAACGCCAAACTTGTTGGTCTGGACACTGGACATTATGTCTATGTCTAGTTAACTTTTTATAGTACATGATTTCTTTTGTTATATGATGTGTAGGATAAGTAATGTGTAAGGTATGTAACTGTAAGATGAATGTCTTGTTTTTGATTTAGTTAATACAGTAAGTTCAATGAAATGTGAAATGCTGAACTGTGTAGTACTGGTGCTGTTAACAGTTAATTAGCTGTAATCACATCCTTTGAACATAAGTTTATCAATAAAGCTGGCCGCATCTTTTTAAACAGGGGTCCTGTGTTTAAGTCCAGCTCAGTCCATTTTGTGTTGCTTTCTTTCTTTATTATTATTATTACTGTTATTATTATTATTATCATTATGATAATCTTAATATGATTTCTTTATCAGAATAAGTAATGAAAAATAAAAACAGTATACATAAATAAAAAAAGGAAAGTAATTGATAAGGTTATTTTTACTTTAACACAGTGCAACAATAAAGTATTTTATGATTTTTCTTTTGGTTTGGGGTGTCTCTATTTAAAGGTGTGTTTAGTATTTTTGAAATACTTCTTATTAAATGCCTTTATAAAGCCATTATTTTGCGTTAGTTAATTTATATTTGCCTCCTTTTAATTTAGATATATATATATATATATTAATGTATTGAATGTTTATGTATTTTTATCTATAAAGATATTGGTTTAGTCAGTAATAAACAGCTGCCCTTAATTGTTAAACACACACACACACACACACACACACACACACACACACATGTATCTGTACATAACACATAATTACTTTTGTCACATGCATAGCATGACAGATACATTAGGATATCACTTTGTCATCCTTGTTACCAGCATCTGATTTGTTTGTCCAATCTCAACCTCCAGTAAACATAAACTTAACTTAATTAAACATGGGATATAATGTAAATGGTAACTTTCTCAGATGAGTTTGATTTTCAGCAAATCTCATACCCCATCTTGATACTAATGTTGATATAGCACATGCAACTATCCAACTTCTACCTGACCAGTTTTGATGAATTCTGAAATGTCATTTATAATTGATAGTAGGTAAAGCTAACATGGCAGTTTGAGAGGTCTTTTAGACTGATAAGTTTTGTTGTGGCTATTGAAAATGAATCATGTAAATAAGTTTTATTGTATTATTGACTTCTTTTTTTTCCCTTATATTTCAATCAATATCTACATGTAGAAAATTAAGCAGGATTACATTTTGTATCATGAAATCAGTTTCTCAAATATGCTATTAATAATTAACAAATCTAAAAGTTTTCTACTGGTACATTAAAAATATAGGAGTTACCTCCCTTCCACCAGTCATTCATTTTAAGACTCAATGGTAAGCGGTCCTGATCTCATGACTAATCATTATACATATATGCTATGTTGAAATCAAAACCTTTTAACACTTCGACAGCTGTTCAGGATGTTTCAGCAGGTTACCACTGATTCGGCTGCTAAAAGGCAGCTGAGTCTTATATATTACTTTTCAAATGTCTTGTGTGTACTGCTGTCCTAACAACAACGTTTCTGCTTTTAGAGATCACTGTTGTAGACATTTTACAGCATATTGTCAAAAATAAAAAATACTCTAACTTAAAATGAAAACTTAAACAAAATTAATTTTCTGTTATCTTTAATTTTTATCAAATCATTGTATTTCTTTTTCTTTTAAGCGTACATTAAGTGTTGTAAACCCATGGATCTTTACCTAAATACTGGACCAGGCATCCCAATTAACTGATATTCATTTAATAATAAAAATTAAACTGAAACGTGTAGCACTTATATATTTGATCTTTCATACATCATTCAATTGTTATACAAGCTTTTGTTTATTAAAATCTATCATTTAATTCAAAATTAAGATTATGATACATGCGGAGACTCAACCCATTACAACAGGGAAGATTAGATTTTTTTCTTATAACCAATAATATGATGACCTATTTAAGGAACTGTGATATTGATATAAGTTATAAATCAGACCATTCAATTATATACATGGAAATGTGCTTTTCTTCAGTCAGTCATGGAAAAGGCTTGTGGAAATTCAATAATGCCTTACTACATGATATCAACTATATAAAGTGCATTAACAAGAAAATTAATGAAATTATACAGCAATATTGTGTACCTGTTTATAATTTTGATAATATTGAACAAATTGATAAAGAGCACATAGAATTTGTGATAAATGATCAACTATTTTTAGAAACATTATTAATGGAAATCCGTGGAAAAACAATATCTTATTCAAGCTATAAAGCAAAAGAACGAAACAATAAAGAAAAAGAATTAATTGAAAAAATATTGAAATTAGAAGCAAATTTAACAGCTGAAAATGAAAACAAACTTTTATGTTTACAAAATTTTAATTAAAAAAAAAAATAGAGGTTCACTTATAAGATCAAGAGCACGGTGGATTGAACATGGAGAGAAAGTCACTAGTTATTTCTGTAATCTTGAAAAAATATATAATGAAAATAGAACATTAACATTTATTGAAAAAGAGGATGGTACAATTATATCTGATAGTAAAAACATTCTGCAAGAAGCTCAATTCTTTTATGAACATTTATATAGTCAGTCAAACACAAAAGACTCTAATATACAAAAAGAAATGGAAGGATTAGATGCTAGGAAACTAGATAGTGATGAGGCTGAGATGCTAGAGGGTTTTTTAACATATAAAGAGGTATCTGATACACTAAAAAGTATGAAAAATGACAAAAGTCCTGGACCTGATGGTTTCAGTTCAAATTTTTTTAAGGTTTTCTGGAAGAAACTTGGATATTTTGTAGTTAGAGCTTTAAATGATGCTTTTAAATCAAACTCTTTCTCGAGAAATATTAAGATGGGTATCATTACATGCATACCTAAGGATAACAAGCCAAAGCATTTTTTAAAAAACTTAAGGCCAATAACTCTTTTGAATGTATTATATAAAATTGCATCGGGCACAATCGCTAATAGGTTTAAAAAAGTATTAAGTTCACTTATATCTACAGATCAAACGGGCTTTATTAAAGGTCGATTCATAGGTGACAACACACGACTGCTGTATGATGTAATGAAATATACTGAAGATAATAATATACCAGGATTAGTAATGTTGATTGATTTTGAAAAAGCCTTTGATTCAGTTTCTTTTAAATTCATTGAACAAACCCTAACATTCTTTAATTTTGGCGATTCTTTTCGGAAATGGATTAGGATGTTTTTATATAATACTGAAACAAGTGTTCAAATAAATGGTTTTTGTCTGAATTCTTTAAAGTAAATAGAGGATGCAGGCAAGGAGATCCTATCTCATCATATATCTTTATTCTTTGTGCTGAAATTTTAGCCATTAAGATAAGAAATAGTAAAAATATTAAAGGAATAAAGATTGATGGAAATGAATATAAACTTTCACAATTTGCAGACGACACATATTTGTTATTAGATGGTACAGAAAATACTTTAAATTCAGCTTTAGACTTACTTAATGAATTTTTTCTGTTGTCTGGATTACGAGCAAATTACGATAAAACAAAAGTAGTTTGGATTGGTTCATTAAAATATAGTGCACATTCAATAAAAACAAGATGGAAATTAAATTGGGGAGATACACAATTCAAATTATTAGGATTGCTATTTGATGTTGATTTGTCTAAGATGGAAACTTTAAACTTTAATTCTAAATTGTTGAGAATTAAAACATACATTAGTAATTGGAAAAAAAGAAAGTTGACCCCAATAGGAAAAATTACTGTTATCAAGGCTCTTTTGCTTCCACTGTTGACACATTTGTTTATTAGTTTACCTACACCAAGCACAGACTTCTTTAAGACATTAAATAATATATTATATGATTTCATATGGGATGGAAAAAGTAGAATAAAAAAACTGATTCTTACAAAAAAGTATGAAAATGGTGGTTTAAACATGATTGATATTTACAGTTATGAACGTAGTCTCAAAATAAAATGGTTGAGAAAATATTGTAGTGACAGTCCTAGTAAATGTTATATATTGTTAAGATCTTTGTTTGATATAGACAAACTGTTTAACTTGGGGAAGTTATATTGTGTAAACATTATAGACAAAATTTCAAATAAATTTTGGATTGATGTTGTCACATCATATATGTACTATATGGACAAAGTGTGTATTGATGATATATACAAATTTTTACATATGCCATTATTCTATAATGATTGTTTATTTAATATTAAGAATCATGTCTTTTTACCCAAACTCTATAATCGAGGATTCAGATTCGTTAAAGATTTAATTGATATAAATGGAAACTTTGTTGATATTGAATACTTAAATAATATTACAGAAACAAAAATAAATTACATGAACTTTTATAGTTTAAAATCTGCTATATTCAACTATGCCAAGAAAAAGAAAATACAACTTAATAATTTTCCTGTTATTCTGTTTCAGAATCCCCAAAACAATGTGTACATAAATCCTATTATTACTTGTACTGATATGAACAAGTATGTTTACAATGAATTGTCAAAAAATACAGAAATTCCTACCAGTAAAATTAAATGGATTGAAAAGTTACATAAATTAGATATAAACTGGGAAGCTATTTACACTTACACCTTTAAATGTACCAAAGATACTTACTTACAGTGGTTGCAAACAAGAATAATTCATAGAATACTAGGTACAAATTCCCTTCTTATAAAATGAAAATAAAAAGAGATAATGTATGTACTTTTTGTAAAAGTGAGGAAGAGACAATTATCCATCTTTTTTGGGAATGTGAAAAAATAAAACCAATAATAGAATATTTGATTGATAAAATAAAAGATTTTGAACCATCAATAAACATTGACAGTTCTTTTGTGATATTAGGATCTGGAGAAACAGACAACAAATATGATTTAGTGTTTTTACTCATGAAAAAATTTATTTACTTAAGTAAGATGAAAAATGTGATACCAACCATTTATAGCTTTAAACAAGTCTTAAAATTAGAAATAGAGATTTTTAAAAGTTCTAAGTACACCGAAGATGCAAGTCTAGGATGGACAATTGTAAGCTCAGTTTTATGTAATCATGTTTAATTGATATAAGTGATTTTATATAACACAGATAAAAAAAATGATAAATGGATTGTCATATAATGTATGGAATATATATCAAAAAGACTTTTTATAAGTTATGCATGGGAATGAATGTTGGAGGAAGAAAGAATAAGAAGGTTTGTCAAATTTATTTTTAAATGATGCATTTTTATAAAATCGTGTGTCATAAATCATTACAGTTTATGATAATCACATGTAATTAATTAAACACACATATTTAATAAGTTTTGATAACCCCCATCAGCTTTTTCCTGTGATTAAAGTCTGTGACATAAATTTAACTAGTTTTTGTTACATTTGTTTTGGTAGCATTTTACGCTTGACTCAAAGCCAAGCTTGTTTTTTTTTATTCATTTTGTTTAATTCGCATAAAGTTTTAGCAGATTGATAATGAAAACCCAAATTTAAGAGTCATGTATTAAAATATGATCAAAATTATCAATAACAAATGTTGAGGTTCTCATACATGCCATATTTTCAGTATGTCTCCCAGGGAGGTTTTGAAATTTTCACAGGGAGATTTGGGGTCCAGCCAGGGAGATTTTACGACATATATCAAAGAGACGTTATTAATGAAAAAAAAAATAAAGAAAAATACACATTTGATTACCCTTCATTAACAGTTTTTATTATATACTGTGTATTGCATTAATGAAAATACCTTTAAAAATTATATCTAAAAAAATCTAAAAATTTATTAATAGATATCTTATTCAAATAGAAACTTAACTTTCCACAAGCACCGTTTCACATTAAATGCAACACTACCTTGTAACAGATCAGAGATCATGCCATTTACATCAAACACATTTAAATTGATACAGTATCTTTGATTTATGGAATGATTTCTGATCATATGGTTTTAATTAATGGGGATGAATAAAGATAAAGAGTCAGATCATATTTAAAAATATTTTCACCAACTGTCTGTGTTTTCTTTTTTCTAAATTAAATTGCTTTTAGCCAAAATATTATTTGGCTGAAAATATTTATCGTGTACGGTATGGTGATACGAAGTGGTTATCCAACTCTTACGATCAGCACATCTCATTATAGTAAATTATTCAGCAGACGATATCCGTTGTTAATCAAATCAGCGTCGGTTTGAAAATTGCACTTCATTTGCAATTTACCGCTAGCTGAGGTGTACTTTATATGATGTGCCCATATGACGAGTTTTGTTAAGATTTAAATGATTGGTAAACAGCTGATCTAATTATCATTTATTGTTTACACTTCCAGTAAGTAAGGATTAGCTATTCTCCGGGACCTTTTTCTCCCTGGTAAGATATACTAAAGCAATCATTTACGTCTTTATTACGATGCACCAAATGCATTTTAACCTTACTCATTCTAGCTTTAGTATTGCCTTGATAGCTGCTAATGACCCGACGATAATTGTTTCAAATGATAGACTGGCGAATCTGCTACCTGTCTGAATCGCGCAATTTGATTGGATAAGGACAATCACACATTGCCTGTGGATGTGTACAGCACACTGGTCAGAATTAACACATGTTCTTACGTAAGCTTCCTGATGCTGTATTATAGTTTGGTAATAGAATGGATTATACTGAGTTCAAAGGGAAACCGGTTTGATTTAAGTCAGACCGGGAGATTTTCACCTCCCGGCGGGAGATCGGGAGACAAGTCGAAATCCCGGGAGATTTAATCTCCCGCCGGGAGATATGGCATGTATGAGGTTCTACAACATCACAGATTTTATATGCAAATTTGGCAAAAATTTCAATATGAAAGCATCTTTGTTACATTTAAAGTTTATTCTATTGCATCTTTTTTACATTGATTGAAGATCAAATTCTGCGGGGACCTGAGACTTACCTGACATTACACCGTCATTTCGTTTCATCGTGACTAGACTGTATAATGATTGCTTTAACTTTTTAAAAATGTTTTCTGGCCTTAAATCTACCTGTTCCTATGCATTTCAGTGTAGTTTTATTTGAATTAGATACCAATTAAGTATGTGAAAACTGGAAATTAATTTGGACCAACTGAAAATCTAGTGATGGAATGAATACCTTAAAAACAGCTATGGCTGTGTTAATCATCTGAAAACAACTAATTTAATTTGTGAATTTTGTTCCAAGTATTAAAGTGAATGAGAAGTACAGGTCATACATTTGTTTTGTTTTTTATTTTCTCCCTTTACCCATAACTAGTCTGATTTCAGTTGGATCTTGATGCAGTTGTTTGATCTGGGACTTGTCTGCTGTTTGCCATTATGTGAAAAAAAATGTGATACAACGGAATAACTCTTGTGTTTCCTATATATATATAGCCCTCACTTCACTTTTTGAAGGGCCGCCGTGGCCGAGCGGTTACAGTCGTGGACTACAAATTTCTCAGCCCCTCACCGCTGTGGGTTCGAATCCCGGTAGGGACTTCGGATTTTTCATGTGAGGAAGCCTTCCAGCTGGCTTGCGGTAGGTCGGTGGTTCTACCCGGGTACCTCTGTGTACAGGGGGTATTCCTCCACTTGTAATTAGCTGGACGTCGCTTTATGATTGAAATACTATCGCAGCGACGGTAAACCCCAATACAACAATCACTTTTTGAAAGTTTATTAAAATGGGTGTCATGCTGTAGATCAGTGGCATGATACCACCCTTGTTTGCCTGTATCACTTAGGTATAACATGCTTCACTTCTCGCCAATATGTCCCGGGTTAAATTCCTGCCCAATATTCAATTGCCCTTAAAAGTCCATTACGTTAGCGATTGTATTCGTTGTATCATAGCGTTTAGTGTGTAAGCTGGGAACCAAATCCTAACAGTTGTGAGTGTTATGGTTAACTGAACGCAACCCTGGTCTCAAACATGAGAGGGTACAGTGATTGCCCATCCAGACATGATGGTTCTCTCCCACCCTGATATCGCTGCTAAATTTCATAACTTAGATAAATTGCTACCAGTGATTGAACCTACATCCTCCTTGTACCAAGGGCAGATATACTAGATGGTTCCTAATGATCTTGGACCTTGGTTCTGTGATACCTACAGACACACTTCATCAAGATGTGTCATCATTAACTTCCCGGTAATTGAATGAAAACAAGTCTATTCATAAAATGTATTTACATAAATCGGATATTTAATAAAACTAGAGATTCTATTGGTATGCTTGAAAAAGTGTTTTCTATAAGCTATCCTGGAAATATATTTTTAAGCTTTGATTATTTGTTGCTGTTGATATGTTGTTTTGCATTTAAAATATGAAAGCCTGTTTCAAACGGACTCTCAGATTAAAGTCAGGTTAACTTGCAAAAAATTTTGAGAGACAATATTTCCCCCATGTCCTTCCTGAAAAAGAAATATTACCAGTATGTAAAAAAAATCTGGTTAAGATTATAATGTAAATTTTTGATACTGAAATATCTGCTGTTTTTGTGTGTTTGTTAGATCAAATTTTCACCAATACATTTACAGTTTGTCCTACTTAATCATCCGATGAAATGCTTGTATTTCGTTCAAAATTTCAAAAATATTTTGCATAAAGTAAACCATGAGGTTTTGATATAGAGAAAAAATAATTTTATTGTGTCTATGTGATCCAAAAAAAATATGAACAGAGTTAGTTGTGGCGGTGACTGCTTTACATCATGTTTTGTTAGCTTAAAATATTACTGAACCGTACTTAAAATATCACGTGAAACTTCCAATCAAACGAGAAGCGGTTCCAAAAATGCAAAGTCAAAGGCAAAGCTGTATGGGGTATGTGACAAACTGTAAATATGTTATTGTTTTTATTTAAAATTTTATGAATTTTGTAAAATTTGAAATATAAATGATAATTGATACATACATGTGTTTTAATTTTCTTTAAAATAATTTTTTAATCAAATAAAAAGAAAGAATAAATTTGCGCTATCAATTAAAGATGATGTATATCCTGGCCACACTGCCTTGACTCCACAATATGATGAGTCATGTATTGACTTTGTTTATCAAGCTAAGATGGTACGTGGCATTATACATTATCATTATCATCTAGCCCACTCACTTTGTGAAACTGGGGTATAAAACCCAACCAGTCGCTATCCTGCAAAGTACTTCCAAACCACAGGTGTTCGGCACAAGCACACGTCCAGCCCTAAGCCCAATATGAAAAAATGCTAACTGATGTTCAATACCATAGGAGTAAGGGGTGGTATATATTGAACATCATTTGACTTTTTTTCATATGGGGCTTAGGGCTGGACGTGTGCTTTGCGTCAAACACCTGTGTTCCAAACCAACACTTGAAATACTAGTGTTTTATTACAATTATCACACAAGAAAACTGTAAATAAAAACTCAACACATTCCTTCCCAGAAACTGGCAAACATTTTTATGAAAGATAAATATGCATGAAATTCTGTTTATTTCTGCTCCTAAATAATTCAAAAAGAATGATCTATATTTTCGCATTGTCTATTTCAGCCACAAACAAATGTGTTAACACTAATGTCCACTATATTAAAATTTTAAAAAAAAAACAAAAACATGGATCTTGTTAGTAATTTAAGTAACTATGTCTAGGTCAAAATCAAACAGGTCTGATTGAATAGTTTGTTACAGATATCTGTCAGCTAAGAAGGTACAAATGATAGACCTACTCCGACTGGCGTTTGTTTTCTTCAAACTGATTAAATATAAACAAAGATCTGATGATAATCAGTCTGGTGAGAGAGGGGACTGTACACTGTACAATCACTGAACTTTGCTCAGCAGGAACTTGTGTGTGGTGTCTACAAGAAAATAGTGCTTCGGCTGAATACACATTTAGAGTTTGCCGGCTATTTCCACCCAATCAGTGAGTCTGAAATTTTAAATTCCTGGTCAATTTAATTTGTTAAGAGTTGGAGATTTTAGCTGCTATGAGTATACGGTAAACTGCGCATGTCATTATTTTAAATATACATCGCTCTATCCACATGATTTTCCTTAATGGCTGTATCCCTACACAAGTTCTAAAATTAACGTAACGAGAAGCTTCGGAAATATTTTTATAAAGTGATGATTGCCAGCTCAATCCAAACAGACACTTAAGGGAAGACTTAGATGCTGAAATAATTATTAAGATACAAGGATTGTTTTTTGTTCATTGGGTTTAACATCCCACTGACAGTATTTCAGAAGCTGTCTATTTGAGACAATTATAGTGCTACCAAACTGTAGTATCACACCGTGGACATGTTGCACGATACCACACCCAGTCCTGGCACTCCCCTTATATGCTGAAAACCAAGCAAGTGAGCTATACCAGTACCAATTTTTTGACTGGTAATTACATAGATTTAAATTTATATTACAATCATGAATTAACTTGTAGAACTTGTTTGTTTTGTTGTCTTTGGTATTTCCGGGGTATTCCTAGCCTTGATATTTTTTGCTGACAGCGGCTTTACTAAATGATCCCCTTAAGTTAATGTTTATTAAGAGAGAGTTTAGAATTTAAGCTGTCACTTGATACGCTCATATGGGCTTCCTTTCTTAATAAACACCATTATATAAGGGCCTTGAAATCATATGGGCCTATTAAATATATCCAATTAACAGAGCAATTATATCCCACTGAAAAATTATGAAGTGACTGATACATCTGAATGCAATATCAAAACTTAACTATTATTTTTAGTAATTCAAGGCAGTTGAAGGATCATCGTGGAGAAGTAAGACATTGTCAGCTCTGGGTGGCTTTGTGTTATATTCAAAAGTGCAGGTTTCATTCCTTGGTCTCCTGGGAGTCGAACCCAGAACTCTCGATTTCAAAACAAAGAGTTATCCACAAAACCAATTAAGATAAGAACCTGTCATTTAGTGTAAAAAAAGAAGTCGATGTTGAAGGTACTGACCTAAAATGTTTGAGACATTGGTACTTGTGTGTGGGGCAATATTAACGGTCAAAGTTCTAAGTAAGACTTGTTGCATCAACTTTTGATCCTAAACGTGATTTTATACAAATGTGCATGTATTGCTGTATATGAAGTGGATATTCCAGTGTTTTCAGGTGTGTTCAAAATAAAACATTTTTCTATGAAAACAAATTTATTTATAAACAAGATATGCTAACAAAACAAAACATTGCTGACGTAATTCAAATATAAGATGGGTATTGAGTAGAGTTTGGTATCCAGATGTCAGGGTTGGGTACCTGGTCCTTTGCTTAGAAGCATGTCATGATTAGCAGAAGTATCCATGATAGAAAAAAAGTCAAACGATATCATAGGACTTAAAATTGAAATGATATGGCACCTAGAGTGATTACAATGAAAGCATTGTTTGCACACACAGGAAAAGCCAAATAAGACCATTAAAAGATGCGGCTCTCGTGTAATTAATCAGGTAAAATCATAAATTTCATTTAGGCCAAGACAGCTGTAAAGGTGTAAAAAATATTAATCCACAGTTGAAAATGTGGAAACAGTCAAATGGGTTCAACATATTAATGGTTAAATATACTCAAACTAGTATGTACGTACAACAGAAAAACTTTGGCACATTGAAAAATTGTATGCATAAAAGTTGGACTTAGAAATGGGCTTTTCTAATGAATATATTGAGGAAAATGTTGTGACTTTCATTTTACTTCAACACGGTAAGAAATATGACTTTATCCCATAGAATGCAACAGTAGACCCAGAACACACTGAAATCATTTAATTAGGATAGTGACTCTCCTATCCACAATGCATAATGGAATGTTGTATTTCTGAGCACTGTAATTGTAAGTATCAAAAAGAAAATTGAGTTACCTCCCTTTAATCATAATATCCAACTTTCATCGCATGAGGTGAAAGGTTAACACAAGAAGCAACAGATAAATATGTATTATTCAGCTGCCAGCTGCCACAATCAAAATATGTGATACAACAAAGACAATAAAGTTACAAAATCTTTTTTTATGACAAAATCATGAAATAATAGAAGATCATTAAGAGGATGATCCTTAAATAGAAACTTTGAAAACTGTAAAGTGACGAATTGCATCAAACTATAGTTTTAATAAAATTTATAGGGAGAAGATTACTAAAAAATTTTTTTTAATTTTAACAAAATATGTTGAAATAAATTTAAAAACATGATTTTATTTTCCAAATCTCTGACCAAGAATCATTTTCATTTCCTACATACCAGATCAAAATTGTATTGAATATCAAAATGTTTTGTAGTTTTTCATAAAACAAGATTTAACAAACCAGGTAGACATCAGAAAACTGTAATTGTGTGTTGTCTAATTCTAATCTATTTTTCTACTGATCAAAATAATAAGCAGATGATAAGCATAAAAATGTTTTCAAAATGGACAATAAATGCAGTCATGAATTATTATATCTTGGGGCTTGATCTGAAATGCAGGTATGAGAGTAACAAACATTTAATTTGAGTTACCTCCCATTAATCACTATCTAAATATACCGGTGTATCAAACATCATATCTACTTGGTTATGAGCAAAATTTCTTTACTCAAATGTTATATTTGAAATTCACGAAGCATTGTGGAAAAAGAAAGTGATGCATTTTAATTTTGTCTTCAAACTTAACCTGACCAATCTGATTAAACTTCTTTTTACAAATTAATTTGTCCAGAAAATCAATCTTTTGATTCAAAACTGCTGCCAAAGTGTTGACATGACAAATATAACTGATATAAACAACTGAATAAAATTTTGTAAAAACAAAATATCAGAATAAAAATGATAATTTATACCAGTTGGCCACATGCTTATAAACTGACCCCCCCCTCCCCACCCCTCAGTACAGATGTTCATGTCCATACTATATACATGTTAACTGTGTTACACCAGTGCTCCAATACAATTGTAAATGATAAAATTAATTTTACTACTGTACGTAAACATATCAATATAAGTTTTCTGACTTTAGAGTTTAGAGTTTCTGAGTTAACATGACTTTAACTTAGTTTCTATTTTCTAAACAATATCATCAAATATCCCACATACAACATAATTATAAGTGACACAGAAAATTCTTAACTGTCATGTCCAGAAAGACATTTTAACATGAATTAACATGTACACAAGAAAAGCAATCATATATAAAACAATCACACATGAGCTTTGGTGTGTTTGTATCATTCGTAGATTGTGACATTAGGTCACTGATTTAGCGAAAATAGAGGAGTGATTTTATCAATATGATGTTCTTAAGTTGATGATTATATAATTCTGCACATGTTGTTCTCTCCAGATTTCCTCCAGGACAAGGACGAAGATCCGAGATCGTCTCTGGATTGCTTGGACGGTGCAGGTGTAGAAAAGAGGGAGATAATGTGTCGTTGATTCATTATCATTCCGAATATTTAAGTTTGTATCCTATGAATGAAACATGAATTAGGCATATTTTGCAATAATATATCAAACAGACATGGAAAAACTGCAAAGTAAAAAAACAAAAGAATTGACATGTTTTAAATGTATACTTTTTAATTAAATATATATCTGCAGGCAGGGCAATGCACCCAAGCTGGTGCAGGGATCCAGACATTAATCTACTGAGTCTAAGATTCAGGCTCAAAAATGCCAATATTCAAGGTAATGTTTCAATAACCATTAAATATTTCTGTGGCTGCCACTTTATTTCTAGCCTTATTAGAGAAATACCTTCGAGACAATTTAAATATTGCGTTATTGTTAATTCATATAAAACAGTATAGGACATTTTTTTGGAATCATATGTCTAAAATTTATACTCTTGAAATTCACTGATATATTCAATGAACTCCTCATGTTATTTAACCAACAAAACTGAGGCACAATACTCCTTACCATGATCCGGATATGTTGAACATTTCTTGAGGAACATAGATTTGTTGTATTTCAAACTGAAAAATTAAACAAATAAATAAATTTCTGGAGTTAGACATTTGTTTGAGACTATACATAATGTGACAGTTTATTAAAAATCTTGTCTTCTGAAATTTGAATTCTGGACTACATATATCAGAGTTTAATTATGTGTCCTGGATTTGTTTCTGTTCAAAGTTCCATCAACAATATTTCAGTCATTTGTGGACTTTGTTTACATGAGTCTGATGTATTGCTTCACTGGCTGATCACATAGACAAACTAGAGATTTGTTTACGTAGAGCTGACTATATTGTTAAAGCCCTGTACAGAGTTATGGACCTTGTGTGTGACACTTCCTCACATCAATTTCTTTCCATAACTGGAATATAAGTAGAGTTATTTTGCTGTCAAGAAATTGTGAAAATGGGAAATAACTCCAAAAATACTGAGGCCAGAGTTATGAACCTTGTGCATGACACTTTCTCTTATTAATTTCTTTCCAAAAATGAAATCTAATTTCAAAAGCATGAGTTAAACTGGAGTTATCTTAAGGACACGAAATTGTATAAAGTGGAAAAACTCCAACAAGAAACATTGGAAATGGATTGTCTACCCACCTTCAAGCTTCAAGGTTTATTATGTTCCAGACAAAACTTAATTGCAAATGAAATTAAACAATGGGCAATAACTCCAAAAATATGATTTGCAGAATTAATGTTATCAGGCAATTCTCCTTTGTGAGGACTATTCACTTGAGCAGTTTTAAGGTTACTTGTTTCATAGTGGATGAAGAATGCTTTCAAAAATATATGAAATTGAACAAATTGAACAAAATGCAGAAACTCCAAAAATAGTATGTGCAGAGCTATGGTTCTTGTGAATGACACTTTTCCATCATGAGGTCTATCCACCTGTGCAGTTTCAAGTTAATAGTTTTTATAATTTTGGAGTAATGTTCCAGACGAAATGTGTGACAGACAGACAACTCCGACAAAAACTGTATGTGTCCCCCATATAAACAAATGTGGAATACTTGGGGTAAGGCTGACCTTAAAAAATTCTTTGTTTGGAGTTACCCGACCGACTCACGAAAATCGCCGCGACTCAACTCTTTTTTGCCTTTCAGGTGTCTGAATTTTTTTTGGCTAGATCAATCGTATTTCTATCCTACAAATGAATTCTTAATCTATAGCAGTTGCAAAAAAAGAACTCTTACACAACAGGCAATGTCCAAGTGTACAGCTGCTATAAATCCAAACTCAAACAACCGCTAACACAAAAGTCTTTTTTGTTTCGATAAGCGGCATCTCAAAGAAGCTGTTCCAGAGTTCAAAAGGAAACCGCACATTGGCTTGTGTCAGTTTCACACCCTTTGAACTTTACTGAGCACTGCAGTATGTTAATTTCTTCAAGTGTGTATAGTGGATGTCACACAAAATGAAATTGAAATCAGTGGAGGGGGCACAGAGGGGTGCATTTGGTGACACTTTTGCAAGGATTCCTTTCAGGATAATTGACAGCTTCTCATCCTATAATTAATACACAGACTTCTACAAATCTACTCATCCTGTTGACACTGCTTTTCCCCTTTACCTGAATGATATTGCACCTTACTGTGGTTTAATTTATGTGATGATAAGAATATGTGACACCATAGCCCTCTGTTCCCCCAATGCATGTGATAGATGTTTTGGGATTAAGACTGAAAACAACTTTGGAATGAAATAAGTACACGAAATTGGTAAAAAACACTTAATGATTATTAGGTCTCCCAAACAAACTGACTTATTGTTTTTACTTCGTTTCTTCTTCTTTCTCACGCCGGCAACTTCGTATGGGCCACATCTCGGAGACCGCGCGACATATCTTTACAAAACTTCATATTATTACAGTCCTCAATGTGTATAGTTGACCTCGGGAAGAGGCTTGTTTTCCCAGGCATAGTCTAGACCATTTTTAGACAAGATATTGTCCTTTGGTCCAAGACGGGAAAATAGCTCATCGTCATTGAGCTTACAGTACCGTGGGAGACAAGATGTGAGGAGTCCTATGAGAGGAAGAAGGCAATTAAGTACACTGAGCTTCTAGACCTTTGCAGGCAATGAGGTTTGCGTACTTGGCTGTTTCCTGTTGAAGTAGGAGTTAGAGGGTTCTGTTCACAGTCCGTCTGCTGACTGATGACAGTTTTTGGAACTATTGGCAGAGAAAAAAGGATGGCTATCCAGAGACTGAGCCAAGCGACTAAATGTGTGTCTAGCTGGTTGTGGCTTAGACGTGAGGAGAAGAGCTGGATGTAATCAACCAACACACAGTGATTTTCAATGTGGGCCCACCCGTCATGTGAGTGTTCATGGATTAAAGGGACAAAACACTCAATGACGGCGGACTCCATGCTGATGATGTTGGTTGAGGAGCAGTTTACACTGTATATCTACACATACAGTATTTTACTAGTTAATATTGAAATTTAAATTAGTGAATGTTTATTGCTTTGAAAATTATATGAATAATGTTATTTTCTGGGAAAAAGATGTTTTTGTTTTTTGAAACCTCAAAATTGAGATTTTTGCATTAAATCAAAAGGTTTGGGTATTATGTAAAGATGTGTTGTGAAATATCAAGCTGTATGGAAGAGTATTACAGAAGTTATCATATGACTTTTTCAATTTCTGGACACATACTGATACATGTAACACATTGAAAGGGAAAGTTTCTTTAAATTATGAGTTTATATTTTCAATTTTTAGAAGAAATGTTATTTTAATTTTTAATCTTTTTAATCAGCTATGTGAAATTGAAGAAAAAGACTGAATTCTGATTCTGCAATATCAAATATTATTATTTAAGATAGTAGTTTTGGTATATAATAAGCAATTCTAGCTTTGTATTGGTAAAAGCTACTCAGGACACTTTAACTTAACAAAACATGTTATGATTGTTACCATATGGCTTTGTATCATTTTGGACATCTATTTAGATTGCATTGCAGCTTGCATATAGATGTATATTTTATTTGTCATCGGGTGATAAGAAGTAAGGGCTTTCCTTCATGAGAGGTTAATATGAATTAAGAACTAGAACTTCCAGTATCTGATATCATATCACCAGACCATTCTTTCCCTTTAGTTCTGATGAAATATCATCTTGTGTGAAGAAAGATATACATTTTAAACATTTACCGATGATAACAGAAAATGAATTTCCCCATCTTTTATTATCTTCATTAAATACTTCAAATCATCTGAGGTCCACTCTCCTATATTTGTGCTGAGATGGATTCAGTGAAATATAATATTGTCTGAGCAAACAGAGGGGACCCTGATCAGTCTTATCTGGGTCTTCTCTATGAGCCAATGTGTCAAAATAAGTTGATATGAGATAAAGGGTTAAATCCGAAGGTATAAAATCACAAAAAGATTTAGAATTACCCAGTCAGGCCAATCTTTTTTATATTTATCTGATTTCACCTTCTTTTGAATTCTGATTAAAGAATTTTCAAAGAATGCTTTGATTTAATTTGAACATTAAAATGGTCTACAGAGGAGTTATTAAAATATCCCAGAAAACATATACATGCATTTATATTGTCCTACAAATATTCACAAGAAATCATTGTTTCATTTACATATTTTGAAAACAAAAATGTCTGTAAAAGTTAACAACTGGTACTGATAAATAGAACTATTGGTAATACAATGGTGGAAGTGATTTTCAGAAAACGGCACCTTTGACCTAGCGCTGGTAAGCAACGTAAATTTGAATTGTTCTACAGTTTTGTATCCTATACCACACAGCTTTACAAATGTATACAATCGGGTAAAGTTCGGGTTCATTTCTGTGATAAAGTTTGCATTATCATCTTCTAATCTTAGCTGCTATTTAAACTTTAAAGTCTTTTTGGACTGAATAAAAAAGAATGGGTATCTCAAGGCAAAGTTTAGTTACTTTAATAGATAATGAAACTGCTTGAAATTCTCAGTAATTGCTTCATTGTGAGTCATTAAACACAACAATTGCATCCCCCCACTCCTCTGAAAAAAAATAACACATGCAAATATCAAATTGAATAATAATGAATGTCCAATGACTATTGAAACAGCCAGTGAATGGTGAAGTTTCTGGACAACAGCTGAATTTATAAAATAGGTTGTCTTCAAGCAATGTAAAAATAAGACAATAACTAAATATAAAATGATCTATATTTAGCTATTTTTCTATTCTTTCAGATAATTATACTCGGATTATGAACTAATTGTATAAAGTAAAAGAGTTAATAACAGAAATATCTATTATCAGATTTTGGGGCATTTATGTATTTTGACCATGCATGAGATGACCTTGAACATGACTGTTAATTGGCCATTGAAATCTGTAATTACACATACAGGCTAAAATTAATACAATCCATTTTGTTTTTTTTTATCATTTTAGCCTTACCTGTAACAATTGTCAACAAAAATTTCAGTGATCAGTTGAAACATATATTGATATATTGCCGCCATCATGGACAGAATCTATTTGTGAAACCATACATATAGATGCATAATCTGAATAACATTGCATAAAAAAGACTTTTTTAGTTGAAAAGGTATGCATAAAGCAATATTTCTGTAACAAATGTGATTAATTTCAGCATATAAATGCCTAAAAAGAGATATTAGAGAGAAAATAACAAATATTTGAGTATTTCATGTGTTTTGACCTTGGAATGACCTTGAACTTGACTTAGAAAGATCAAACATATTTGTAAGTTTTGCATACATGCTAAAATAAAGTAATTTCTTTCAAACACTTAAGATTGACCTTTATATATGGTATTTATCAATGAAACATCCAATGATCATTGTCATACAGCAATTGAATGGCGGCCATCTTGGATAATGTGTATGTTGTAAACTACCAAAGTTTATACATAATCTAAACAGAAATATCATACAAAACAGTTTTAAATGAAAAAATTCACACCTAACAATATTTCTATCACTAAAAGTAATCCATTTGAGTATAAAACATGCATAAAATGAGAAAAAGTAGGTAGGAGATATCAAATTTTGGAGTATTGTTTGTACTTTGACCCTGAAATGACCTTGACCTTGACCTTGAATTTGCTATTGTCGTATATGAATTTGATGTACATTATGGAAGGAGTAATAATCATGCAAATATTTTGAACTACCTCTGTAAATAAATCTGTAACAAACAGATAAAATAATTTCATTGAACTTGCGATTTATGGCGGCCATCTTGGCGGCCATCTTGGATTTCCGAGTCCGCACTAGGCGTTGGCAATTTATGCCGGCAGTTTCATATAGTACAGACATTGGCGAACATTTTGGTATATAACATTGCTTGTTCTACTTTTATGGCCACCCCAACTCCCAAAACCCACTGATTGTCACCCTACTAGTAGTGGTGCCTCCCAGATTTGTGTAAATGGGGGGTCCCTGGGGGTCAGGCCCCACCTCCTCAAAGATGGCTCTTTGCATAAAAAATGAATTTTGGTTAAATATTTCAAAATTTCAACCTTGAATCATTTCTTTCTTTGTTCCCCATAATGAGAAGAATTGCAAAGTACTACTTTGGTGTCCCATGAGGTCACACAGTGGTCTGGCCCCATCCCTTCAATTTTACTTATGACCTTATATCTCAACAAAAACTGTTCAGATCCCCATCCCTAAACCATATATATTCTTGTTCCTCATGATGAGATGGATTAAATGGTACTTCTTTTATGTTCACATGGGTCACCAAGGGGTCAGGCCCCACCCCCTGAATTTCACTCATGCCCTTATATCTCAAAAAATGTTCAGATCCCCACCCCTAAACCATATATATTCTTGTTCTTCATGATGATAGGATTGAATGGTACTTCTTTTATGTTCACATGGGTCACCAAAGGGTTGCCCATCCCACTCCTCAGTTTTATTCATAACATTATATCTGAAAAACTATTCTGATCCCCACCCCTAAATCATATATATTCTTGTATCTTATGATGAGACGGATTGAATGATACTTCTTTCATGTTCGCCGGGGAGGGGTCACAAAGGGTCTGGCATTCGTGTTTGATTGTCTAAGGAGAAACTTCGTTTGGGAGACTTAGTGACAGTTCATTGTTACAATTATATTATTATTTGTTGAAATTGTGTTTTTTATTTGTCACATAAACACATTTATGAGAGACAGCAATATTAGTTTAAAATCCATAGAAGCTTTTACTATGTAGAATTATTCTGAATTAACCATCATGTAAATCATCAATGATACTGCTTGTGATGCAATCTGGATTTCTTATCCCGTCTTATAAGAGGGTCAAAGCATAAACCCACAGATTAGGGGAGTGAGAAAAGGGTCCCGTCTTATAGACGAATAGTCTTATAGGCGCGTTTCTATGGTATTTTTTTAATATACCAAGTACTTATTTAATCATGTAATATGTTCACTTTAGTAGAATAAATTTCCATAATTATTGTGTCAGATAAAAAAAAATTAAAAAAATACCTACCTACATACCCACCTAAAGAAATGTGGGTCGGGTAACTCCAAATAAAGAACTTTTTAAGGTCAGCCTAAAATAATGGGTTGGTCATGTAACCAGAAACAAACCCTTTTTTACACCTTTGGTACAATACTGCTCAAAGACAGGGGAATTTATTATTTCAACTTCTTGTACTGTGTTGAAACCTGGGCCTGGACTTCATCTTTTGTTGTTTTTCTTTTGGTACTTGTCAATGGAGCAGGAGTTGTGACAGAGTTCACATTTCCACCAGAAGGTGCTCCACAAAACCAAATGTCATATTTTCATTTAACACTTTCACAGAATGCTCATCCATATTCTTGTACTTAGGATAGAACACTTTCACTTGTTCTTTCCCATCTTATCCAAGTTGCTTACATCTCCCCACGTTTTCATTAAAATGTAAAGCAGCGTTAATTGCCTGCACATCTGTCCATGGAAGGAGAAACTGGACATTTCTGGTGCAAACTGGTTAAGAAGGCTGTGGAAAGCTTCTAGTGTCGAAGTCTGAAATCAAGTTGAGAGTTCTGATACATCCTTACACAGGCACTTACTCCAGTGTGACTGCCGCACTTGAATCTTGAAAAAGGAAAATTATTTCAAACTTAATTGTAAAAATTGAAATAAATCAGAAATGTAATGATAGTTAACAAAAAAAGAAGATGCATCATTTTTTTTTTTTTTGGTCTTGATGTACCATATTGAAATAATACTGAAATAATCCTAAAAAGCATGATTTGTTTTAATGAGTTAATGTTTGTTTGATTTTTGCCTTTTGTGAGATTGTGGTTATTATGTTTTTTTTTTGTTTTTTTTTTTTTTTGGGGGGGGGGGGGGGGGGGGTTGTGTTTATATTTTTTATCTGTTGCCATGAAGAACAACCTAAAATCATCCTGATCTTATCTCAAACACATTTAGAATATGTGAGAGGACTTACTAACATACTGTTCTGTACATGAACCTAGGAGACGGTATCAACATTTATTGTTAGAGAAAATGATACTCAGACGGTGTAAGCCATTCCCTTGGTTCTAGTGGTCCGTGATGACATGGTAAAATTGGAGCTGTGGTCTGTTATGGATGTCCTGCACATGGTTGACCACTGATGACCATTTGATCTCTACCAGTTCTACACCCTTGGAGGATGCTGCAGACAAGTAGAGGTGGTTGTTCATACACTTTATCCATCTGCTCACAATGCTGCAGTCCTTCTCTTTGGCTAAGCCTAGCAGTCTCTTTTTGACCACTATAAAGATAAACCATAGAAAAAACAAGTAATAATTGTAACAGTGAACTGTTACTAAGTCTCCCAAACAAAGTTTAAGAAATAACCCAGTCATAAGTAAAAGTGAGGGGGTGGGGCCTGACCTCTTGGTGGCTCATGTGAACATCAAAAAAGTACCATTCAATCAATCTGATCATGAGGAACAAGAATATATGGTTAATTGGTGGGGATCTGAACAGTTTTTGAGATATAAGGTCATAAGTACAAGAGGGTCATGATGGCCCTAAATCGCTCACCTGAGATAAATAGCCCTCAATGCCAAACATGCTTTAGAAATAGAGATGCTGAGACGTAAACAGTGAAATTTGAGGTTTTCAGAAATTACTTAGAGTGCAAACAAAGCCAAATAAGCCATTTTTATCATTTCAAAAGGGCATAACTCCTGTCCTAAGGGGCAAATATCAGCCAAAATTCAAAATTTTATGACACTTAAAATTGTCACAAATTTTAGAGATGGTTGGTTAAGAAATAAAATGCTCGAAGGCAAAGAATGTGAAATATAGCCTTTTTAGCATTGAAAGGGGCATAACCCCTGACATAATGGTCCAATTTTGACTATAGTCAAACTAAGCTGAGATTTTATGGTTATAAGCATTGTCATGAAGTTTGAAGGCAATTGCTTAAAAATGAAGATGCTAGAGTCCAAAAAACGTGAAATCTGATTTTTTTCAATATTAAAAGGGGCATAACTCCTGGCCATATGGTTCAATTTCAGCCATAAATGAACCTATCCGAGATTTTATGGTTATTAACATTGTCATAAAGTTTGAAGGCAATTGCTTAAAAAATGAAAATTGCTTCAATATTATTTTTTTAGTGATGCTCCACAAAAGGATTATACCTGCCAAATTGAATCAAATCCTATCAAATTTCAAAGGAGATGTCCTTTAAAGATTTCAATATATCAATATAAGGCAAATTAGCCCCGCCCCTGGTGGCCATGATTTTTTTACAGATCAAAATGATTTTAGCAGCTTTGGTGTAGCTGCATCCAAGGATCATCCCTGCCAAATATGATCAAATTCTATACAGCGGTTTTTTAGAAGAGATGTCCTTTAAAGATTTCGCTATATATAATTATAAAAGGCAAATAAGCCCCGCCCCTGTCGGCCATGTTTTTAGCAGATCCAAATGATTTTAGCATCTTTGGTAAAACTTCACCCAAGGATCACCCCTGCCCAATTTGATTCAAATCTGTTCAGCTGTGTCAGAGAAGATGTCGTTTAAAGATTTCACTATATACATATAAGGCAAATTAGCCCCGCCTCTGGCGGCCATTTTTTTTTTGGCAGATCCAAATAATTTTAGCAACTTTGGTAGAGGGTTACCAAAGGAACATCTGTACCAAAATATTTCAAATTCTGGCCAGTAGTTTTGGAGGAGATGATTTTTAAAGTTTTCTTTTTTTTTCTCTTTCCGTTGCCATGGCAACCATAGTTCTGCATTGATCAAGTTTATTTTAGCAACTTTTGTAAAGGTTCACCCAAGGACCATTCCTGCCAAGTTTAAACAAATTCTGTCCAGTGGTTTCAGGGGGGATGTCATTTAGAGCAAATTGTTGACGACGGACGACGCACGACGCAGGGCGTCGGACGAAGGGCGATCACAAAAGCTCACTTGAGCACAAAGTGCTCAGGTGAGCTAAAAATTGAGGGGGTGGGGCCTGATCCCTTGGTGACCCATGTGAACATCAAAGAAGTACCATTCAATCCAACACATCATGTGGAACAGGAATATATATTGTTTAGGGGTGGGGATCTGAAAATTTTTGGAGATACGACGCCGGTAAGACTCTAATTGGAATATACGCTACCCTGTAGTATCATTGCGCCACGGGTTTCTACTGGTCATATTTGCATGAAACTTGATGGCACGCTGTTCCTATGGTAGCGTATATTCCTAGTTGCATCTTACCGCCGTGGTATAGGGTGGGACCTAGGACCTAGGAATTACCAGGAATCCCAGGCCCGGGTCCAGAATTTTTCAAGTGTGTGTAGGGTGGCTAAAGACATGATTGTGATGTCAGTGCTAGGCGAGTCCGGGGGCATCCTAGCTCCCCCGTAAAAAAATGATTCTAGGATGGCGGATATGCATTCTGAGGGGTATTGAGAAGGGGGGAAGGACATGATAGCTTTTTATAGTTAGAAATATGATTTATTGATTTATATATATTGAAATCTAAACCTTGGGCGGGCCTGCCCCCCCCCCCCCCCCCCCCCGGAAAAAAATGATTCTAGGATAACGGAGATGCATTATGAGCGGTATCTTGGGGATATATGGTAGCTTTTTTATAGTTAGATATAGGATTTATATATTTAATCTAAGCATTGGGCTAAGTAGTTTTATTGCATGTGGCCGAAACTTTTACATCAGCGTTTTTTATGCTTTTTGTCCGTAAAATCACCTTTAGTGCACCTTATTTTCTTCTTGTTTGACAAAATTCTTGACCCAGGCGGGCAGTTAACCTAACCATCGTTCTTAGGAAGGACCAGTACTAGGCTCACATCCTCCGTAAAGATTTCGCGCATATAAAAAACATAGATGGTAGCCGGGGCTCGAACTCATATCCCTCTAAACCAATATATATAGATCTGTGGGACTTTTTGGCTATTTATAAAAAATAAAATATAAATTGAAAAAAAGAAGTTTAAATATGAAAAAGCATGTGATTGAGAAGGTTATTATTTTCTTTTCACAATACAGTATTACACTATATTTTGGGATCTACTAAAGGAACATAAATTTGTTACATTCTATTAAATTTATTAACATTGACATGTCTGTTATTGTCCATTTGTTGTTTTAAGTATGATTCCTTTCTGTTTGAATACATATTTATGTTCACCTTATAATCTATAAGATAGAGAGAGAGAGGGAGAGAGCACTGCAGTCATCCATAAAATCGTAAAATATGTGTTAGGATCTTTGTTTTATTTTATTTTTTTTGTCGCATTACGCACTAGTTCAAAAGTGTATATAACACTGAGTTTGATTTGATCCTCGTTTATCAATTTTACTATAATATGCAAAATAAATACGACTTAAATTTATACTAATCACAATCAGTGCATTAATTGACATCTGTGACATGCACGTGCCCCCCCCCCCCCCTGAATCCGGGCTTGGATTACCAGGTTTTTGACACAACAAATCCTGGGAATACCAAGAAATTCCCAGGATTGTTATAAGATCAGGAAATATTCTGCACGGGATGTCTGTTAATTGCTTGTAACTATTTGTGTAAACTTTGTAAAAGTAATGAATAAATAGTATATAGTACAAGAGGTTTTATTTATTTAGACTAACTAGGCAGCTTCATAATAAACTGATACCTTAAGAACTTTAATCTGTTAAAGGTGTTAATCCTTAAACATAATCAATGATGTTCCACAACTTTAATTGGCACGTGCCGATTATACTGATGACGTTAAATTGGTATTTTGCTTTGCAAGGCACATGCCGTAACCTTACTATCACTAATTCCTAGAATGAACTACGTTTTTTTTAATTTTTTTTTTTTATCTTTTTTGTTAATGTCATTTTATTATGTTTCATTTTGATAATACGATTACTTTAAATTAAATTTTTCAGATGAGATGTTTGTTAATTTACGTTTGAGTAAATTTGCCAACATTCCAATTAAACTTAAGTTATGTTTACTTCAAATTTACTTAACTTAAATTTCAAGTAAATTTTTTCACATGGAATGATTGTTAATTTACTTTTAAGTAAATTTGCCAACATTCCAAGTAAACTTATGTTATGTTTACTCCAAATTTACTTACCTTAAATTCCAAGTAAATTTTTCAGGTGGAATGTTGGCAAATTTAATTTCCAAGTAAATCCCAAATTTCGCGCAGTGCAATGTTCAAAGGTACATATAGGTACACATGTTGGACACACATGATGCACAGATATACTTATAGAGGTGCACACTTCAATTGGCAAATGATTCACAGACATACTTATAGAGGTACACATGGACAAATATATTTATACAAAGCATACATAAGAGGTGTCTTAAAATAAAATAAGAACAATTACTGTCACAGTTTGATTGTGTGTTTGTTAGGTTAAAATGTCCCACCGACAGTGTTTCAGTCATTTGGAGACTATGTCTACTTGAGACAGACATAGTGCTGCAGTATCATGCCGTTGACATGTGGTATGATACCACACCCAGTCACATTATTTTGTATTTGGGGATATGATAGAAAGATTTGTAAACCAACATACAAATAACTGTAAAGTTACACAGTTGTTTTTATTTGTAACTACACCAATATGATGCACACCACTGTCACAACAAATACCATTATATATCTTTGCAACATTACAGACGTCACATATCATGCCAGTGTAGGTTAGACTGTTGCTGGAATTAAACTTTATGATATTATCAGCCATACTTGTTATTACGTGATATTATCAGCCATACTTGTTATTACGTGATATTATCAGCTATACTTGTTATTACGTTTATGATATTATCAACAATACTTGTTATTACGTGATATTATCAGCCATACTTGTTATTACGTGATATTATCAGCCATACTTGTTATTACGTGATATTATCAACCATACTTGTTATTACGTGATATTATCAGTCATACTTGTTATTACGTGATATTATCAGCCATACTAGTTATTACATGATATTATCAGCCATACTTATTATTACGTGATATTATCAGCCATACTTGTTATTACGTGATATTATCAGCCATACTTGTCATTACGTGATATTATCAGCCATACTTGTTATTACGTGATATTATCAGCCATACTTGTTATTACGTGATATTATCAGCCATACTTGTTATTACGTGATATTATTAACCATACTTGTTATTACGTGATATTATCAACCATACTTGTTATTACGTGATATTATCAGCCATACTTGTTATTACGTGATATTATCAACCATACTTGTTATTACGTGATATTATCAGCCATACTTGTTATTACGTTTATGATATTATCAACCATACTAGTTATTACGTGATATTATCAGCCATACTTATTATTACGTGATATTATCAGCCATACTTGTTATTACGTGATATTATCAGCCATACTTGTCATTACGTGATATTATCAGCCATACTTGTTATTACGTGATATTATCAATCATACTTGTTATTACGTGATATTATCAGCCATACTTGTTATTACGTGATATTATCAGCCATACTTGTTATTACGTGATATTATCAGCCATACTTGTTATTACGTGATATTATCAGCCATACTTGTTATTACGTGATATTATCAGCCATACTTGTTATTACGTGATATTATCAGCCATACTTGTTATTACGTGATATTATCAGCCATGCTTGTTATTACGTGATATTATCAGCCATACTTGTTATTACGTGATATTATCAATCATACTTGTTATTACGTGATATTATCAACCATACTTGTAATTACGTTTAGCATTTTTATCCAATAAAAACCTTCACATATATATCATTAAATAAAAACTGTTTTCTTTCTGATTTGAGTAATACATAAATAATGGTCGAAGTAAAAAATTGGAGAGAAAAAATGACCACTCTTCGATTGGAGCCCACAACCCTCAGTTTCAAATCGGTTGAAAGTAATTCTAACCAAATTATGGATGTTCTTGAGTTGGAATTCAGTTACATAAGGATAACACTATTTTAATGAATAATTTATGACAACCCTTCAATATCTCCGAAATTGTCAGCGGAATGACACCTTGCCCTGCAACCACAACGAAATGGAGATACAGTATGCAACGCAAAAAAAAACAACAACACAAAAAACCCGCACTCCCGATCAGTATGAAACAAATCACAATCTCTCAAGGCACTGTGAGACTGTTAGCAGGGTTAACATTAAACAAAAAGCTCAGCTAACATATTTCTAGTAACTAGAAATGCAGGAAAGCATGGAGAGTTTTGGGCATCAATTAACCGTTTTCTCTATCAAGCCAGAGCTGGAAATTGAATTATTATAGTCATCCTACGGACAGTCCTCCCGCACATTGTGCATTATTTAGAAACTGTCTACAGATAAAAATAAAGAGACACACATATATACAGTGCTGTCTTACTGATACTGTGGTATCATGCTGTACACAAGTGGAATGATGCCACACATGGGTGTCTGGATAGCGTAGTGGTAACATGCTTCGCTTCTCATCAATGGGTTCCGGGTTCAATCCCTGGTCATGTACATGAGAGGGTTCAGTGATGCCCAACCAGTTACGAGGGTTTTCTCTTACTTCCTCCTACAAACCACCATTATATGCAAAATCTAAGGAAGAAATATTAGTGCTAAAATTTATGACTATGGTATATTGCTGCCAGTGATTGAACCAACATCCTCCTTGTACCAAGGGCAGCTGTACTAGATGGTTACTAATGATTTGTGACCTTGGTCCTGTGATACCTGCAGATACACTTCATCCAGGTGTGTCAGAACCTTGCCTAATTCAAACCCAAACAGTTCATCTTTAACTTCCTCGTAAAGGAATGAAAACAATCCAAGTCATAAAATACATTCACATAATATAAATAAGATATTTAGACTTTCCTTTTGTTTAGTTTAAACTTAATTTTTATTTTACGCCGATTGGGAAACAAGTTCTTACAACTTGTACTAAATCCTCTCGACGGTTCCTGGGTTGGACCAGTACTTTGTGCCCGGGAAGGTCATCAAGAATTCTTGCCTCCAGCGGGGTTCAAACCCATTACCTTTGGATCAGTAATCGGATACGTTACCATTAGACTACGGCGGGACATTAAGCCCAACTTTCCTTTTGTATGGGTAAAAGCTTGCAGAATTTCAATAAGCTATCTAGAAAATATTGTTTCAAGCTTTGTACTCTTTTGTTTCGTATATTCTTTTTTATTTAAAGTATTAACTCCTTTTTTTCGAAGGACAATAAGATTACCGTCATCTTAACTTTGTTGAAAAAAAAAACAACCAATAAAAAAAAAGTTATTTTCTTAAGTCCTCCCAGAAAAGGAAATATTGTGTAGAGTAACTTTTTTGTAGAGAAAAGAATTTTGGGGTGTGACAAATGTAACTCGAAAGCATGTTTTTACAGATAACTATTAGACGAGAAGGTACAAATGATAGACATACCCAGGCTGATGTTTGTTTTCCTAAATAAACCTTTAAAACTGTTAAATATAAAAAATGATACATGTATAATGATGATCGTCCTGATGAGAGTGAGGATTGTACACTGAAATTTGCTCAGCAGGAACTTGGGTCCATAAGAAAATAGTGCTTAGGCTGAATACTCATATGGGCCTATTAAATAGCAATTATATCCTACTCACTGAAAAATTATGAAGTGAGTGATACATCTGAAAGCAGTATCAACTATCATATATGTGGGCCCCTAAAGTGAGCCCGGGGCCTCCGTGGCCGAGAGGGTAAAGTCGTTGACTTTAACATTCACTCAGCCCCTCACCGCGTGGGTTCGAATCCTGGCAGAGTCATTCGGATTTTCATTTGAGGAAGCCTTCCAGCTGGCTTGCGGTAGGTCGGTGGTTCTACCCGGATACAGATTTTTACTCTTTAAACGTTAATATCCTCTGCAATCCCAATCTATATTGGTGAGATCTTGCACAGATGTCTGCCACAGTGGTTTGAAAAATAGCTGAGTTTCAGCTAAGTCAATCTGCTTGTAATGTGAGTGTGTGTTAGGGGGTGGGGCAAACTCCGCGCACCGGTTACGTCACGCTACGCTACTTTAACCACTGCCATCACACAAGTCACGTGATGATAGTTGAAACCATGTGACCAACATTTATAGTTTTATAAATTAATGTTATATGATTTGATTTTTTACTTTTTTCGAAATCATGAATGTTATTTTCGTGAAATATAACGAAACTAATCTAATATGATATATTCAAAACAAGTCATAAGTGATAAAAGTAAATCCAGCCTATATCAGCAGAAATCTACTTCTGGTGGCAGAGGTTATCGACAACTGTAAGGGGAGGTAACTACTGCGGCGGAGTTTTGGGGTGGGGGTGGGGTGGATGTCTCCGGGTGTACGCTCCCACTGAAAAAAAATGTTTCTAGTAAGATGGAGGTGCATACTGTGTGAGTGTGGGGGGTAGTGGTAGTTTTCTAACGTACGGTATATATATATATATATATATATATATATAGAGAGAGAGAGAGAGAGAGAGAGAGATGCATATATATTGAAAGCCATAAATCTTAGCATTTAGCGATAAAATTTTATATATTGTTGGCATATGTGCACATATGTACCTACATACACGAGCAAAGTCATGTTATTGAGTAATTGGTGTGAATTTGTCTTTGACTATAATCTATTTACAAATATATACAAATTTACAGACCCAAATATTTATCACGAGGTAGAGTGGGGAACGGCTTGAGTCGGAGACCCCTTGGTTAAAGGATGGGCACACTTACACAAATCTCTTACTAGGCTGCTGTGTCATTTGAAATGTGTCCCTGAATGCATAGGACAGAACAAATTGTTATGTTCATGACAAACCAAAGGGTGATATATACAGAAGGACTATACTGAAACAGCCCCATGTTTGGCACCAAATGTAACCAGGTGAAAAAGAATGTGAAGGTGGACCGGGATCTGAACCCAGGACTCTTTGCATACAACACGAGAGCTCAACATATTAATCATATGATTCCTAACGCAAATTTCACTCTGATAAGGGTTACAAACAGGATGTTGTATTAACAAGTAAGAAACAATGTACAGTCTCGTCATTTGAACCCGAGACCACTTGCCTACAGGGTTGGCAGATCATTGCCATTAAAAACAATCTATGTTCTTGCCAAACTCAAGTGTGATATATACAGGAGAACTGGTCTCTAACGTCCCATATTTATAGCCAAATGTAACAATGTGAGTAATATGTACACACACGACTGGGGACCCTATGGGTTAGAGTGGGGACCCCTTTATTACTGAGCAAGTGCTATACAGACTGAGCTACCAGACCCTTTACAAAAATCTTACACTAAAAGTGTTACTTATAGGCCATTACATACTCACTCGCCTATTTGGAATTTGTCCCAAATTCACCGGACAGAACAAATGATATGTTCATGACAAATCCAAGGGTTATTATACTTGAGAACTATACTGTAACAGCCCTACGTTTAGTGCCAATTGTAGCCAGTTGAGAAACATATGCATCCAGATCAGACTCGAACCAAGGACCTGAACGAGTACCATACAGATTGGAATGCTTACTCAAAACTCATAGCGACAAGGGTATGTGCCGAAGCCTTGTGAAGCTAATATGATTAAGTGGTTATGGTTACTACATGTACTATAAGTAAGAAAGGAAGCTTGAAATCAAAACATCAGTTGAAAAGTTGAGTTATTACCTAACACAAAAGCACAAAATATGACAATAAATAAAAGAAGTGTCCACATTTTGTGCATATATGTTTTGATTTAAGGCTTTATATATTGCTATATATCGCAATTTTAGGTTCAAAAACTCCAAAATCATTTTCCCCGGCAATACTCTGGGTAATATTTTTGGTCTCATTAATGGGTTGAAATTCATAGTGGAATAAGTTATTTTGACGACTGGGTGTTGTCTTTATAGTGGTCATAATTGTGGAGAAGAAACCAGTGGATTTTTACGTAAAGAATGAGTGGTTTTATTAGCGAGGGGTCTTCAAGCAGGGTTTTACTGCAGTAGCCGGTAATACTGCAGCCTTTTTTGTGAATATTTCTAGCGACAGAAATGCACTCTGGTTAGATTTCATTTATACTCAAGCACAAAAGAAACTGTACATGTTTGATTTTCGCATAACTACTGTTATATTGGTCCTAACCGTTTAACATGTAAACCCTGTGGTGCACGGATGTTTGTATATCAAACAGTGGGTACATCCGGACACCGTTTACGCCTAAAAAAATCGTTCTGCACGATTTGCCCGTGTACTGTCTGAATAAATGTGAAATTGGTCAAAACAAATCTCAATACATTCTACCAAGTCCTTAGAGAAAGAAAACACAAAACATTTAGACTTGCAATGCCGCGAATTTCAAAACATCAAGGTATTGAAGCTTTGATGGTGTTTAGTAGAGGTAATTCCGTCGATGTTGTATTTTTCTTTTTGGTCCCTACCACTTTCGTTTGATAAACACGTCTCTACAGAAACTGGTATTTCTTTTAATTAAATACGTCATTTTGTTGGCAATTAAATAAGCTAGACAATGGTACTAAACATAAAAAAGTATAGTTTCTTTTGCGTTTGAGTATAGATGCAGTTTATTGATTATAAAGGATCTCTTCTGAGAACAGTAAAGAACCAGTGTAACTGACCCAGCCTGGATGCCAAATATAATCAAACTGCTGACAAAGTGGTTCAAACCAGGGACAAGGTATACAAATTTGACACACTACCATTTCACCACAAACACTACTATATTTCACATAATCTACCACCATCTTGAGTTCACTTTTGAAAAATGTTAATTCATATTTTACTATATTGATTGTTTATACATACGGTTAAGGCATCTTTACTTTGCATATCCAATTCTATCGTTATATTTTGATTGGCCATTATTTTATTCCAGAGTATTATAATGCGATATAGATAAAAAAGGGGGTAAACGCGACGAAGAAATGGTAAATTACGAACAATTTTATAGTGAAACAATTTTTAAACTTATTTGTTTTACATCGATAAGTAACATGTTCTTACAACCTATACTAATTCCCCTCGAAGGTTTCTTGGCTGGACTAGTAGTTTGCGACAGAGAAGGTCATACAAATTCCTTGTGCCCAACGGCTCTCAGTAATACCCGCAACAAAATAAATGGTTTAACATTTCTTTCAAGCTCGTAAACGTCGCCTAAAGAATATAATATGTAACAATGTCCTTTTAAAATTACGAATTAAGAGTTTAGTGCCAAACTATTGTAAGGGATTTATATTAATTTGAAGTAACACTATTTTTGCACCAAGCCATGAAACGCTCCTGGTTGAGGTTCTCTATACATGCATTCAAGGCTAGAGTTGATTGGCCGGGTATTGTCATGTCCTCTGCAAAACAAAGGTAGAGTTACAAAGACTATATATAGAAATACCTGGGAAGATATATACCCAGGTATGTTTAGTCCAAGCCATTTGCATAGATACAATAATACCTTATATAGCTTGCTGGGTGATTAGAGTTATGACGATTTGCTTCACATCAACGAAAAGTAAAACATTATTAGAAGCTTATCAAGCATAATAACAAGTTGCAAGGAATACAATGATGAACATGCAATTTATGTAAACGTAGCTGTTCGGGAGTTATTTTAAACTGATTAAATCACCTACTGCATGGAGTGAGGCGTATTTTGCATTCAAGTATTATAGTAATGTATATTTCTACAACGTGTAAAACCCCATACAATATGTATGAAGACTGAATTTGAAATGTACAATGAACAATTTGTACATGTTTTTCAACTGCCATTTTATGACATGACAATACATTAAGTGTTATAGATCTGTTAAAAGTATACCCACATTGAAAAGGCCATTATTAAAAAATATGTCGGTAAATTAGAATTTAACAGATTGATATTATGGCATCAAATTGACTATATAGTTGAAAACAAAAAAGACAGATATGTAGTACAGAAATGATGATTCGGGAACGCACGGCAGTTCTGAAAAAGGAAAATTTTCGTCTTAATCGCACAATTGTATTAATGCGTTAATAAATGGCAGATTTAGTCGTTTTGAGGAATGAAAAAAGTGGCATAGTGGTTATAGCCACAGATAGAATACCACGTAGCCCGCACCGCTGTTGGTTCGAGTCTCTGTAGGTTTATTGTGAGGAAGCCATGCAGCGGTCTTGTGGTAAGTCCAGCGCATCAGTGTAAGCAGAGGTCTTCCCCCACCTGTATATATATATATATATATATAGCTTGATTGTATAACAATGTCCCGCGCCTAGTTTGTTATTAGCTGATTGAGTTGTAGTTGTGTCACGAGGTAGTCCTGGGGAATTAGAGGACTCTTCGGACAGCTATTAATTTCAGGGATTCATCTGAAAACTAGAATACGAGAATATCTTTTCAGTAATTTCTATACTTTATTGATATAATTATTTAAAACAATCAATTATAAATACACACACACGGCAAAACATTTTACACTAAAAATAATATCTAAATTGCATATAAATATATGAAATAACATTTTAAGATGATTACCATTTCTTATCATGAATAATATCATGAAAGAATATTTAAATAGAAATTAAGTGACAATAATCAATAAAATATTCAGCATACAAAATACAATTAATAACAATATTTCCCTGCAAAAACACAATCTTAATTAGCAATAAGAGACAATAATAATCTTTTGAATAACCTTAAATATCCCTATAAATAATCGCAATATAACCAGTCGGTTAAATATAAGCTAACATAAATACGCTAAAACCCAAAAGTTAATTTAGAAAGTGCGGCAATAAATAAATAAATTTAGCTTACCTAGAAGACGAGAATATCGTTTCAGTATTTTCTATACTGAAGTCTGAATCCCGCCTTCGTATTTATACTGACCACCCACACCGCGGCAATGAATTAGGTTCATGGGTTCAGCGAACTGGTCTGTGGTTCTAAGAATTGCCTCCCAAAAATGGTTTACCGCCTGCAGAATCGCTTTCCACAAATGGCCAGCTTGTATTGTTTGTTACTTTTGTACCATGCAAACTCAGCGTGGTCCGGACAGTGGAATATTCTGATGCTTGCTGCCCCGGCCAGCCAGGAATGTGACCTTATCTCTCTCTACCCTGTGTATACGGGGTCAGTTTTTTCCTGATCTAGTTTCATTCTCATTCACCTATTTGCAGGGTTGAGACTACGCGCATACATACTTTTTGTATGTTGCTATTGGATTGTGTGTTACTGTAGGCAGAGTATATATATGTCTTATTGTGTGTAATTTTTCGTGCTACGCTTTATACATTAGCTCTTTATTGTATTTGTATATAAATAAAGTATTATATGACCTATCATCTCCCCCTATGCCTATTTGAAAAAAGTCCCTTTTTTATTTTGTATGTAATATCTTTAATATAAATGTGTACTTCAAAATGAGTACATAACAACAATTATGATATATAATATACAATGAAAAACCATATCTAAGTATAAAAATTGTGGCAGTTTTCTAAAACACACAAACTTTCCCAATACAAATCATATAACAATAACTGCCAGAAACACAATAATAAGAAAAACAAATGGCATAAAAGCATGGAATATTGAGTTGTCAAAACAAGAGATATTATTGTTTTAATTATCTAATGAACCATATTCAAGCGAGAAATATCAATTATTTCGTTTATGTTGTATATTTTTTTTAAGTAGCTTGAAATATTCGGAGTGTTTCGATAATTTCTCAAGATTCCATTGCTTTTTTACAGAGGCCATTTCTACAATTTATATATTTTAACAAAAAAATATTAAAATGAACAAACAAAAACACATCACAGCACTGCACACTTCCCCACACGAGAGAGATTATTTATAATCGCTTTTAACGCAATTCGCAGAATTATAGGACAAAATTATTGTCATACTATAAGCCAATAACATCGGTCTGCAATCTTTGTTACACACATATATATATAGTCGTATTCTCTCTGGTGCTTAGAAATAAAACTCTCCGGGGATTATTATTCAATACTTGAATAATATCTGACATAATAAAAAACATAATACAGCAGTTTTAACAATTGAAACATTCATGTCAATGAAAAAATGCAAACCAAGCATTTCGATTGTTATCTTAACACAAATGTAGCTCAGTCTGTTCGTAAGGTGTAACATAACACCGTTGTTATCTCTGTTTCTTACTTTTGGTGCAGTGTGTGAGACAGTTATCTAGGATAATCATCGTAATAAAGATAATACTTAATTCCATGCTCACATTGTATGGATTCTTTAAAAAAAGATTAAGACAGATACCAGAAGGCGATACGGTTTTTGGATAAGATATTCTAATCTTGTGGCAACAATAGTATTCCATATGATAAAGTGTTTATGACAAGAGCGTACCTACGGTAGTAGTAATAGTACCCGTGAATGTTACAACATGGATGTTACGTGATTGTTACAACATGGATGTTATCCTTGTTCGTA
>CM037779.1:0-50000 GCA_021229015.1 Solen grandis
CCTAAAGCAAAAGTTTTTGGGGTTTTTTTTTTTTAGGATTTTCCCTAAAGCAAAATCTTTGGGTTTTTTATTTTATTATTTTTTTTTTTTTTTTTTTTCCTAAAATTTTTTTTTTTTGTTGCAAGGCGGACAAAAAATTTTTAGGTTATTTCACTGGGTTTTGTTTCAATGATTTTCAAGCACCCTATGACGTCACATACGCACAGCTAAAAATAGTGAAAAATGTGTTCGCGCTCTACTGCCGTCATTTATGGTCGGATTTTCTTAAAATTTTTTCACAGATGGTGCAACTTGAATCAAAGGTGTGCTATCCTGTCAGCTAAACCGAAATTCCAAAAAACCGAATTTCTGTGGCTAAAATAAGATTCGAACTTTGGACCGAAATTTCTTTTTTAGGATTAAAGAGCTTCGGATGAGAAAAGAAAGTTGATATTTACACAGTTTGCAGTTCTGCAAAAGGGTCAACATATTTTTTTTAATCGTGACGTATTGACGTTGTGACGTCTTAGGCATACTTCTTAAATTTTCATTTTTGGGATATTTCGAATTATGCCAGTTGTTCAGAATAATGAAAATTTCGAGTTATGAAACTAACGTATGCCCTTTTGAAGAAAAGCTCTTCAGCACCCTATGACGTCACATGACGTTCACAGCTAAAAATAGTGAAAAATAGTCTGTTAGCGTCTCTACAGGCCGTCATTTAGGGGGGTGCGGATTTTCTTCAAATTTTTCACAGATGGTAAAACTTGAAACTAAGGTGTGAATACCCTGTCAGCAAACCGAAATTCGAAAGACCGAAGTTCTGGGGCTGAAATAAGATTCGAAACATAGGACCGAAAATTTCTTTTTTTTGGGATTAAGAGCTTCAGAATGATAAGAAAGTTGAAACCCTTACACAGTTTGTAGTGCGACAGATTTCTACATATATTGTGAGTTGTGAGTCATATGACGTCATATGACGTCATAAGCATACTTCTTAATTTTCATATTAGGGCAATGTTTTTGGGACTTTGATCCCAAGTTGTTCAGAATATGAAAATTTAGAGTTATGAAAGTAAATTTATACGTTATGAACAAAGAGTTATCAGCACCCTTTACGTCATGTGACGTAAGAGCTAAAATAGTGAAAAATGGTGTTCACGCTTACGCCGCCATTTATGGTCGGAAATTTTCTTCAATTTTCACAGATTGTACTTTCTTGAAAAAAGGTGTGCATTCATGTCAGCAAACCCAAAATTCCAAAAATACCGAAGTTCTGTGGCTGAAATAAGATTCGAACATAGGCCCGAAAATTTCATTTTAGGATTAAAGGCCCTTCTGATGAAATAGAAAGTTGTAAAACTTACACAGTTTGCAAGATCTTCTAATTTCTTAACATATTTAGAGTGTGACGTTCAAATGTCGTATGTGACGTCATAAGCATACTTTTTTCTTTTCTTTTTAGCGCACTGATTTCGACATGTGCCAGTTTTTCAGAATATATGAAAATTTCAGATTTTATGACAACAAAGTATGCGCTTTTGAACAAAGGCACCCTTCAGCAAACCTATGACGTCATGTGACGTCTGAGCTAAAAATAGTGAAAAAGGGTTTGTAAACGCTCTACAGCCGCCATTTATGGTAGGAATTTTCTTCAAATTTTTACAGTTTTGTACATCTTGAAACTAAGGTGTTCATATCCTGTCAGCAAAACCGAAATTCGAAAAACCCAAATTTCTGTTGCTGAAATATGACTCGAACATAGGCCCGAAAATTTCATTTTTGGATTAAAGAACTTCAGGATGAGATAGAAAGTTGAAAATCCCCACAGTTGCATTTTGGGCGCATTTCTACAAATATTTTGAATCGTGACGTCATAGGACGTAATATGCTTACCCTTAATTTTAATTTGGGGCAAGATTTCGACATGATGCCAGTTGTTCAGAATAATGAAAATTTCAGAGGTTTTTGCAGTAAAGTATGCGCTTTTGAGCAACAGTTTTTCGCCCCTATGATGTCCCCTGACGTCAGAGCTGAAAATAGTAAAAAAGGGTTATTCGCGCTTTTACAGCCCCCAAAAATTTATGATAAGATTTTCTTCAAATTTTTAGAGGGGTACATTTTGCACTAAGGTGTGAATATTTTGTCACCCAAAACCCTTAAATTCCTAAAAACCGAAGTATTGTGGCTGAATAAGATTCAAACATAGAACTTTAAACTAGAAATCAATTTTGCAGTCATGCCCTTACGTCATATGACATCTGTTACGTCACAGACTAATTCTTAGTCTTTCATTTGCATGATTTCGGAATTTAAGTCAATTTTTCAGCTGAACATGAAATACTCCCAGAGGTGAGTCATTACATAATATTTCTATCTCTGCTTTTTGCATTAAACAGCTTGCAGAAAGTCCTATCATCGTTTCACGAATGACTCTTTGTTCTTCTTCTTCTTATTATTAGGACTTTCTGCTAAAGCAGAAAGTCCTTTTTTGGGTTTTTTATGTTTATTATTATTTTATTATTTTTTTCTTCTTTAATAAACGCTTATTTTTTATATGTTGCAATAGTCCCCAGGACGATGAAAAATTTTTTTGGTTATTAGTCAAGTGGAAAGGGAAATTTTGATTTCAATGATTTTCAGCACCCTAATGGGCGTCACATGACGTACAGCTAAAAAATAGTGAAAAAGGTGTTCGCGCTCTACAGCCGTCATTTATGGTCGGATTTTCTTCAAATTTTTACAGATGGTACATCTGAATCAAAGGTGTGGCATATCATGTCAGCTACCGAAATCGAAAGACCGAAGTTCTGTGGCTGAAATAAGATTCGAACATAGGACGAAAATTTCATTTTAGGATAAAAAGAGCTTAGGATGAGATAGAAAGTTGAAACTTACACAGTTTGCAGGTCTGCAGAATTTCTACAAATATTTTGAGGCGTGACGTCATATGACGTCATGTGACGTCATAAGCATACTTCTTAATTTTCATTTTAGGGCAATGATTTCGACATGATGCAGTTGTTCAGAATAATGAAAATTTCAGAGTTATGAAAGGAAAGTATGCGCTTTTGAACAAAGCATCTTCAGCACCCTATGACGTCATGTGACGTCACAGCTAAAAATAGTGAAAAAAGGTGTTCGCGCTCTACAGGGGGCCGTCATTTTGGTCGGATTTTCTTCAAATTTTTACAGATGGTATCTCTTGAATCAAAGGTGTGCATATCCTGTCAGCTAACCGAAATTCCGAAAGACCGAAGTTCTGTGGCTGAAATTAAGATTCGAACATAGGACCGAAAATTTCATTTAGGATAAAGAGCTTCAGGATGAGATGGAAAGTGAAACTTACACAGTTTGCTGTTCTGCAGAATTTCTACAAAAATTTTGAGTCGTGACGTCATATGAAAGTCATGTGACGTCATAAGCATACTTCTTAATTTTCATATTTGGGCAATGATTTCGACATGATGCCAATTGTTCAGAATAATGAAAATTTCAGAGTTATGAAAGCAAGTATGCGCTTTTGAAGAAAAGCATCTTCAGCACCCTATGACGTCACATGACGTCACAGCAAAAATTGTGAAAAATGGTGTTTACGCTCTACAGCCGTCTTTTATGGTCGGATTTTCTTCAAAATTTTCACAGATGGTACATTTTTGAACTCAGGTGTGCATATCCTGTCAATACCGAAATTCCCAAAGACCGAGTCTGTGGCTGAAATAAGATTCGAACATAGGACCGATAATTTCATTTTTAGGATTAAAGACTTCAGGATGAGATAGAAAGTTGAAACTTACACAGTTGACAGTTCTGCAGAATTTCTACATATATCTTGAGTCTTGACGCAAATGACGTCATGTGGACGTCATAAGCATACTTCTTAATTTTCATATTTGGCAATGATTTTGACATGATGCCAGTTGTTCAGAAATAACGAAAATTTCAGAGTTATGACAGTAAAAATGCCCTTTTGAACAAAAGCTCTTTAGACACATATGACGTCATGTGACGTCAGAGCTAAATATAGTGAAAAATGGTTGTTCACGCTCTACAGCGCTATTTATGGTCGGATTTTCTTCAAATTTTTTACAGATGGTACATCTTGAAAGTTAGGTGTGCATATCCTGTCAGCTAATCGAATTCGAAAGACCGAGTTCTGTGGCTGAAATTAGATTCGAACATAGGACCGAAAATTTCATTTTAGGATTAGAGAGCTTCAGGATGAGATAGAAGTGAAACTTAAACAGTTTGCAGTTCTGCAGAATTTCTACATATGTTTTGAGTTATGAATCATATGACGTCATGTGACGTCACAGACTAATACTTAGTTCTTATCATTTGCACTAATTTCGGAATATAATGTCATTGTTCAGCATGAACATGAAATACTACAGAGGTGAGTCATTACATGAAACTTCTATCTCTGCTTTTTGCATTAACACAGCTTGCAGTAAGTCTATCATTCGTTTTCAGAATGACATCTAGTTATTATTATTTATTCTTTTTTTCTTCCTAACTAAACGCTTATTTTTCTATGTTGCAATACTCTAGGACGATGAAATTTTTATGAACTTATTAGCCACGTCAGGAAATTTTGATTTCTATGATTTTCATATGCCTATGACGTCATATGACGTCACATTTGAAATATGCTACAAAAGTTTTGTACGCGGTTACAGCCATTGTTTGTGAAACCGATTTTCATCAAATTTTCACAGATTGTGTATATTAAGTTCTAGTTGTGCATCCGGTGTCCGTTTTTCAAAATTCGAAAAGTCCATGGTTCTATAGCGAATCCAAGTTCGAACCAGGTCGTAATTTTTAAATGCTTATAAATCTGTCCTATTTAAGAAAGAAAGTTGATATTTAGTCAGTATATAGGTCTCTAGAAGTTTTAAAAATTTTGTGAAAATATTTCCCATTATGACGTCACGTGACGTCATTATATGATAATGTATTTCTAATATTAACAAGAATATGTCTATATGTTGAAATTGTCGAAGGCAATGAAATTTAAAGGAACACATGCTTCAAATGCTGAAATTTTGATTTCTATGATTTTCATTATGCACTATGACGTCATATGACGTCACACTGGAATATGCAACAAAAGTTTGTACGCGGTCTACAGCCATTGTTTATGAACGATTTTCATCAAATTTCACAGAATGTGTATGTTAAGTTCTAGTTGTGCATCCCGGTTGTCCGTTTTTCAAAATTCGAAAAGTCCAAGGTTCTATAGCGATTCCAAGTTCGAACCAAGGTCGTAATTTTCAAATTCTTATAAAATCGGTCCTATTTGAGATAGAAAGATGATATTGGGTCAGTATATAGGTCTCTGGAGTCTTTAACATTTTGTGGAAAATAAATGTCATATGACGTCACGTGACGTCATTATATGATAATGAATTTCTAATTCTAACAAGATTATTTTATATCTTGAAATTTATGAAGGGCAATGAAAAATTAATGCGCGTGCTTCAGATGCTGTAATTTCGATTTCAAGATTTTCAGAAGCCTATGACGTCATATTACGTCACATTTGAAATTGACTACGAAAGTTTGTACACGGTCCAGAGCCATTATAATGGGCCGATTTTCATCAAATTTTCACAGAATGTGTATATTAAGTTCTAGTTGTGCATCTCGTTGTCCGTTTTTCAAAATGCGAAAAGTTCCATGGTTCTATAGCGATTCCAAGATTCAAACCAAGGTCGTAAATTTTTAAATGCTTATAAAAATCGGTCTTTTTGGGGATAGAAAAGTGATATTTGGTCAGTATATAGGTCCCTAAAAGCTTTAAAATTTTTTGAAAATAAATTTTCATATGACGTCCCCGGAGTCCCTTATATGATAATGTATTTCTTTAAAATTTTTAAAAAGGTATTTCTATATATTGAATGGTCGAAGGGCAATGAAAATTTTAAGACAAAAGATTCAGACACTGAAAATTTCGATTTCAAAAATTTTCAGAAACCTATGGGTCATATGGGCGTCACTTGAAATTGGGCTAGAAAGTTTGTACACGGTCCAGAGCCATTATTAATGGGCCGATTTTCATCAAATTTTTTACAGAATGTGTATATTACGTTTTATTGTTTATACCGGTGTCCAGTTTTTAAAAATTCGAAAAGTCCAAGCATCTATGGCGGTTTCCAAGATTCAAACCCAAAGGCCGTCAATTTTTAAATGCTTTAAAAACTGTCCTATTTGAGATAGAAAGTTAAAATTTTGTCAGTTAGTAGGTCTCTGGGAGTCTTAACATTATGTGAAAATAACGTCATATGACGTCCCCGTGACGTCATTTTTTTATTATTATTATTTTTTTCTTCTTCCTAACAAAGCTTTTTTTAAATTATGTTGCATAGTCCTAGGACGATGAAATTTTTATGGGTTATTAGTCACGTGAGGAAATTTTGATTTCATTTGATTGTCAGAAACGCTATGACGTCCCATAACGTCACAGCTAAAAATAGAAAAAAATTTGTTGTTCGCGCTCTACAGCCGTCATTTAGGGTGGGAAATTTCTTAAAATTTTCACAAATAGTAAAATCTTAAAACTAAGGTGTACATATCTGTCAGCTAACCGAAATTTTCCGAAAGGGACCAAAAGTTCTGTGGCAAAAAATAAATTCAAATAGGACCGAAAATTTCATTTCAGCATTATAGAGCTTCAGGATGAAATAGTTTTAGTTTAAAAACTTACACAGTTTCCCAGTTCTTCAAAAATTTCTTAATATATTTTGAGTCGTGACGTCATTTTGACGTCATGGGGACGTCCTAAGCATACATCTGAATTTTCCTTTTAAAGGGCCCAATGATTTCGAAAATGATGCCGTTGTTCCGAAAAATTTGAAAATTTCAGATTTTTATGCCAGAAATGGATGGGCTTTTGAAAAAAAGAAATCTTCAGCACCCTATGACGTCATGTGACGTAAAAGTTAAAAAGGGTGAAAAATGGTGTTCACGCTTACCCCGCCATTTATGGTCGAATTTTCTTCAAATTTTCACAGATGGTATATTTGAAACTAAGATATGTATATCCTTTAAGCTAACCGAATTCCGAAAGACGAAGTTCTGTGGCTGAAATAAGATTCGAACATAGGACCGAAAATTTCATTTTAGGATTAAAGAGCTTCAGGATGAGATAGAAAGTTGAAATACTTACAGTTTGCCGTTCTGCAGAATTTCTACAAATATTTTGAGTCGTGACGTCATAAGCATACTTCTTAATTTTTATTTTAGGACAATGATTTCGACATGATGCCAGTTGTTCAGAATAAGGAAAATTTCAGATTTATACAGTAAAGTTATACATTTTTGAGCAAAAAACATTTTCAGCACCTATGACGTCATGTGACGTTAGAGCTAAAAATAGTGAAAAATGGGTGTTCACGCTCTACAGCTGCCATTTATGTCGGATTTTCTTAAAATTTCACAGATTTTACATCTTGAAAACTAGGTGTGCATATCCTGTCAGCTAACCGAATTCCGAAAGACCGAAGTTCTGTGGCTGAAATAGATTCGAACATGGGACCGAACATTTTCATTTTAGGATTAAAGAGCTTCAGGATGAGATAGAAAGTTTGAAACTTACACAGTTTGCAGTTCTGCATAATTTCTTAATATATTTGAGTCGTGACGGTCAAATGTCGTTATGTGACGTCATAAGCATACTTTTAATTTTCATATTCAGGGCAATGATTTCGACATGATGTCAGTTGTTCAGAATAATGAAAATTTCAGTGTTATGACAGTACAAGTATGAGCTTTTGAACAAAGCATCTTCAGCACCTATGACGTCCTGTGACGTCAGAGCTAAAATATTGAAAACATGGTGTTCGCGCTCTAACAGCCGCCGTTTATGGTCGGATTTTCTCAAATTTTCACAGAGTTGGTACACCTTGAACTAAGGTGTGCATAATCCTGCAGCTAACGAAAATTCGAAAAAACCGAGTATCTGTGGTGAAATAAGATTCGAACATAGGACCAAAATTTTCATTTTAGGATTGAAGAGCTTCAGGATGAGATAGAAAGTTGAAATTACACAGTTTGCAGTTCTGCAGCATTTTCAAATATTTTGAATCGTGACGTCATTGGACGTCATAAGCATACCACTTATTTTTAATTTGGGGCAATGATTTCGACATGATGCAGTTGTTCAGAATAATGAAAATTTTCAGAGTTATTGCAGTAAAGTGTGCGCTTTTGAAGCAACAGCATTTTCAGCACCCTATGACGTCACGTGACGTCAGAGCTAAAATAGTGAAAATGGTATTCGCGCTCTACAGCCCCCATTTGTGATCAGATTTTCTTCAATTTTTTACAGACGGTACATCTTGAAACTTAGGTGTGAATATTTTGTCAGCTAACCTTAATTCCGAAAAACGAAGTATTGTGGCTGAAGCAAGATTCGAACATAGGCCCTTTAAACTAGAAATCAAGTTTGCAGTCATGTCCTGACGTCATATAACATCATGTTACGTCACAGACTAATACTAAGTTCTTATCATTTGCACTAATTTCGGAATATAATGTTCAATTGTTTAGCATGAACATGAAATACTACCAGAGGTGAATCATTACATGAAACTTCTATTTCCTGCTTTTTGCATTAACACAGCTTGCAGAAAGTCCTATCATTCGTTTTCACGAATGACATCTAGTTATTATTATTATTAGGACTTTCTGCCTAAAGCAGAAAGTCCTATTGGGTTTGTTATGTTTATTATTATTATTATTCTTTTCTTCTTCCTAACTAAACGCTTATTTTGATATGTTGCAATGGACCTAGGACGATGAAATTTTTATGGCTTATTAGTCACGGGAGGAAATTTTGATTTCAATGATTTTCAGCACCCTATGACGTCACATGACGTCACAGCTAAAAACAGTGAAAAATGGTTTTCGCGCTCTACAGCCGTCATTTATGGTCGGATTTTCTTCAAATTTTCACAGATGGTACATCTTGAATCAAAGGTGTGCATATCCTGTCAGCTAACCGAAATTCCGAAAGACCGAAGTTCTGTGGCTGAAATAAAATTCGAACATAGGACCGAAAATTTCATTTTAGGATTAAAGAGCTTCAGGATGAGATAGAAAGTTGAAACTTACACAGTTTGCAGTTCTGCAGAATTTCTACAAATATTTTCAGTCAGAACGTCATATGACGTCATGTGACGTCATAAGCATACTTCTTAATTTTCATTTTAGGGCAATGATTTTGACATGATGCCAGTTGTTCAGAATAATGAAAATTTCAGAGTTATGAAAGTAAAGTATGCGCTTTTGAACAAAAGCATCTTCAGCACCCTATGACGTCACATGACGTCACAGCTAAAAATAGTGAAAAATGGTGTTCGCGCTCTACAGCCGTCATTTATGGTCGGATTTTCTTCAAATTTTCACAGATGGTACATCTTGAAACTAAGGTGTGCATATCCTGTCAGCTAACCGAAATTCCGAAAGACCGAAGTTCTGTGGCTGAAATAAGATTCGAACATAGGACCGAAAATTTCATTTTAGGATTAAAGAGCTTCAGAATGAGACAGAAAGTTGAAACTTACACAGTTTGTAGTGCGACAGAATTTCTACATATATTTTGAGTCGTGACGTCATAGGACGTCATGTGACGTCATAAGCATACTTCTTAATTTTCATATTGGGGCAATGATTTCGACATGATGCCAGTTGTTCAGAATAATGAAAATTTCAGAGTTATGAAAGTAAAGTAAACGCTTTTGAACAAAAGAATTTTCAGCACCCTTGACGTCATGTGACGTCAGAGCTAAAAATAATGAAAAATGGTGTTCACGCTCTACAGCCGCCATTTATGGTCGGATTTTCTTCAAATTTTCACATTGTACATCTTGAAACTAAGGTGTGCATATCATGTCAGCTAACCGAAATTCCGAAAGACCGAAGTTCTGTGGCTGAAATAAGATTCGAACATAGGACCGAAAAATTCATTTTAGGATTAAAGAGCTTCAGGATGAGATAGAAAGTTGAAACTTACACAGTTTGCAGTTCTGCAGAATTTTACATATGTTTTGCGTTATGAGGTCATATGACGTCATGTGATTTCATAAGCATACTTCGTAATTTTCATTTTAGAGCAATTATTTCGACATGATGCCAGTTGTTCAGAATAATGAAAATTTCAGAGTTATGACAACAAAGTATGTACTTTTGAACAAAAGCATCTTCAGCACCCTATGACGTCATGTGACGTCTGAGCTAAAAATAGTGAAAAATGGTTTTAACGCTTTACAGCCGCCATTTATGGTCAGATTTTCTTCAAATTTTCACAGATGGTACATCTTGAAAGTTAGGTGTGCATATCCTGTCAGCTAATCGAAATTCCGAAAGACCGAAGTTCTGTGGCTGAAATAAAATTCGAACATAGGACCGAGAATTTCATTTTAGGATTAGTGAGCTTCAGGATGAGATAGAAAGTTGAAACTTAAACAGTTTGCAGTTCTGCAGAATTTCTACATATGTTTAGAGTTATGATATCATATGACGTCATGTGACGTCACAGACTAATACTTAGTTCTTATCATTTGCACTAATTTCGGAATATAATGTAATTTTCAGATGAACAAAACTACCAGAGGTGAGTCATTACATGAAACTTCTATCTCCTGCTTTTTGCATTAACACAGCTTGCAGAAAGTCCTATCATTCGTTTTCACGAATGACATCTAGTTATTATTCTTTTCTTCTTCCTAACTAAACGCTTATTTTTATATGTTGCAATAGTCCTAGGACGATGAAATTTTTAGGGCTATTAGTCACGTGAGGAAATTTTGATTTCAATGATTTTCAGCACCCTATAACGTCACATGACGTCACAGCTAAAAATAGTGAAAAATGGTGTTCGCACTCTACAGCCGTCATTTATGGTCGGATTTTCTTCAAATTTTTACAGATGGTACATCTTGAATCAAAGGTGTGCATATCCTGTCAGCTAACCGAAATTCCGAAAGACCGAAGTTCTGTGGCTGAAATAAGATTCGAACATAGGACCGAAAATTTCATTTTAGGATAAAAGAGCTTCAGGATGAGATAGAAAGTTGAAACTTACACAGTTTGCAGTTCTGCAGAATTTCTACAAATATTTTGAGGCGTGACGTCATATGATGTCATGTGACGTCATAGGCATACTTCTTAATTTTCATTTTAGGGCAATGATTTCGACATGATGCCAGTTGTTCAGAATAATGAAAATTTCAGAGTTATGAAAGGAAAGTATGTGCTTTTGAACAAAAGCATCGTCAGCACCCTATGACGTCATGTGACGTCACAGCTAAAAATAGTGAAAAATGGTGTTCACGCTCTACAGCCGCCATTTATGGTCGGATTTTCTTCAAATTTTCACAGATGGTACATTTTGAATCAAAGGTGTGCATATTCTGTCAGCTAACCGAAATTCCGAAAGACCGAAGTTCTGTGGCTGAAATAAGATTCGAACATAGGACCGAAAATTTCATTTTAGGATAAAAGAGCTTCAGGATGAGATGGAAAGTTGAAACTTACACAGTTTGCAGTTCTGCAGAATTTCTACAAAAATTTTGAGTCGTGACGTCATATGAAGTCATGTGACGTCATAAGCATACTTCTTAATTTTCATATTTGGGCAATGATTTCGACATGATGCCAGTTGTTCAGAATAACGAAAATTTCAGAGCTATGAAAGCAAAGTATGCGCTTTTGAACAAAAGCATCTTCAGCACCCTATGACGTCACATGACGTCACAGCAAAAAATAGTGAAAAATGGTGTTTACGCTCTACAGCCGTAATTTATGGTCGGATTTTCTTCAAATTTTCACAGATGGTACATTTTGAAACTCAGGTGTGCATATCCTGTCAACTAACCGAAATTCCCAAAGACCGAAGTTCTGTGGCTGAAATAAGATTCGAACAAAGGACCGATAATTTCATTTTAGGATTAAAGAGCTTCAGGATGAGATAGAAAGTTGAACTTACACAGTTTACAGTTCTGCAGAATTTCTACATATATCTTGAGTCTTGACGTCATATGACGTCTTGTGACGTCATAAGCATACTTCTTAATTTTCATTTTTGGGCAATGATTTTGACATGATGCCAGTTGTTCAGAATAACGAAAATTTCAGAGCTATGACAGTAAAATATGCCCTTTTGAACAAAAGCATCTTTAGCACACTATGACGTCATGTGACGTCAGAGCTAAATATAGTGAAAAATGGTGTTCACGCTCTACAGCCGCTATTTATGGTCGGATTTTCTTCAAATTTTCTCACAGATGGTACATCTTGAAAGTTAGGTGTGCATATCCTGTCAGCTAATCGAAATTCCGAAAGACCGAAGTTCTGTGGCTGAAATAAGATTCGAACATAGGACCGAAAATTTCATTTTAGGATTAGAGAGCTTCAGGATGAGATAGAAAGTTGAAACTTAAACAGTTTGCAGTTCTGCAGAATTTCTACATATGTTTAGAGTTATGATATCATATGACGTCATGTGACGTCACAGACTAATACTTAGTTCTTATCATTTGCACTAATTTCGGAATATAATGTCAATTGTTCAGCATGAACATGAATACTACAGAGGTGAGTCATAACATGAAACTTCTATCTCCTGCTTTTTGCATTAACACAGCTTGCAGAAAGTCCTATCATTCGTTTTCACGAATGACATCTAGTTAGGACTTTCTGCCTAAAGCAGAAAGTCCTATTGGGTTTGTTATGTTTATTAGGACTTTCTGCCCTTTCGGCAGAAAGTCATATTGGGTTTGTTATGTTTTTTATTATTCTTATTCTTATTCTTTTTTTCTTCCTCTTGTATTTGTGTTAATTTCGGTATGTTGCCAATGGCCCAGAACAATGAAAATTTTATGGCATATATTTCAAACCATGAGCTTTCGAATGCAATGAATTTCATATTCATATGACATCACATAACGTCAGATTTGACGTCAGGTGAAAAAGTTTGTACGCGGTCTACAGCCATTTTTTATGGAGCGATTTTCATCAAAATTTCACAGAATGTGTTTGTTAGGCTCTAGTTGTGCATCCCGGTGTCCGTTTTTCAAAATTCGAAAAGTCCATGGTTCTATAGCGAATCCAAGATTCGAACCAAGGTCGTAAATTTTTAAATGCTTATAAAATCTGTCCTATTTAGGATAGAAAGTTGATATTTAGTCAGTATATAGGTCTCTAGAAGTTTTAAACATTTTGTGAAAATAAATGTCATATGACGTCACGTGACGTCATTATATGATAATGTTTTTCTAATATTAACAAGGGTATTTCTATATGTTGAAATTGTCGAAGGGCAATGAAAATTTAATGACATATGCTTCAAATGCTGAAATTTTGAGTTCTATGATTTTCATATGCCTATGACGTCATATGACGTCACACTTGAAATATGCAACAAAAGTTTGTACGCGGTCTACAGCCATTGTTTATGAACCGATTTTCATCAAAATTTTCACAGAATGTGTAAATTAGGTTCTAGTTATTCTTATTCTTATTCTTTTTTTCTCCTCTTGTATTTGTGTTAATTTCGGTATGTTGCCAATGGCCCAGAACAATGAAAATTTTATGGCATATATTTCAAACCATGACCTTTCGAATGCAATGAATTTCATATTCATATGACGTCACATAACGTCAGATTTGACGTCAGGTGAAAAAGTTTGTTCGCGGTCTACAGCCATTATTTATGGAGCGATTTTCATCAAAATTTCACAGAATGTGTATGTTAGGCTCTAGTTGTGCATCCCCGGGGTCCGTTTTTCAAAATTCGAAAAGTCCATGGTTCTATAGCGAATCCAAGATTCGAACCAAGGTCGTAAATTTTTAAATGCTTATAAAATCTGTCCTATGTAGGATAGAAAGTTGATATTTAGTCAGTATATAGGTCTCTAGAAGTTTTAAAATTTTAAAAAAATGACTCATTATTGAAATTTTTTGTCGAAGGGCAATGAAAATTTAAGGACATATGCTTCAAATGCTGAAATTTTGAGTTCTATGATTTTCATATGCCTATGACGTCATATGACGTCACACTTGAAATATGCAACAAAAGTTTGTACGCGGTCTACAGCCATTGTTTATGAACCGATTTTCATCAAATTTTCACAGAATGTGTATATTAAGTTCTAGTTGTGCATCTCGGTGTCCGTTTTTCAAAATTCGAAAAGTCCATGGTTCTATAGCGAATTCAAGATTCGAACCAAGGTCGTAAATTTTTAAATGCTTATAAAATCGGTCCTATTTGAGATAGAAAAGTGATATTTGGTCAGTATATAGATCTCTGGGAGTCTTAAACATTTTGTGAAAATAAACGTCATATGACGTCACGTGACGTCATTATATGATAATGTATTTCTAATATTAACAAGAGTATTTCTATATGTTGAAATTGTCGAAGGGCAATGAAAATTTAGTGACACATGATTCAGACGCTGGAATTTCGATTTCAATGATTTTCAGAAGCCTATGACGTCATATGGCGTCACATTTGAAATTGACTACGAAAGATTGTACACGGTCCAGAGCCATTATCTAAGGGCCGATTTTTATCAAATTTTCACAGAATGTGTATATTACGTTCTTATTGTGTATACCGGTGTCCGTTTTTCAAAATTCGAAAAGTCCAAGCATCTATGGCGGATCAAAGATTCGAACCAAGGACGTCAATTTTTAAATGCTTATAAAAACTGTCCTATTTGAGATAGAAAGTTGAAATTTTGTCAGTTAGTAGGTCTCTGGGTGTCTAACAATTATTTGAAAATAAACGTCATATGACGTCACGTGACGTCATTTTATTATTATTATTATTCTTTTTTCTTCCTAACTAAACGCTTATTTTAATATGTTGCAATAGTCCTAGGACCATGAAATTTTTACGGGTTATTAGTCACGTGAGGAAATTTTGATTTCAATGATTATCAGCAGCCTATGACGTCACATGACGTCACAGCTAAAAATAGTGAAAAATGATGTTCGCGCTCTACAACCGTCATTTATGGTCGGATTGTCTTAAAATTTTCACAGATGGTACATCTTGAAACTAAGGTGTGCATATCCTGTCAGCTAACCGAAATTCCGAAAGACCGAAGTTCTGTGGCTGAAATAAGATTCGAACATAGGACCGAAAATTTCATTTTAGGATTAAAGAGCTTCAGGATGAGATAGAAAGTTGAAACTTACACAGTTTGCAGTTCTGCAGAATTTCTATATATATTTTGAGCGTTGCGTCATATGACGTCATGTGACGTCATAAGCATACTTCTTGATTTAATTTTAGCGCAATGATTTCGACATGATGCCAGTTGTTCAGAATAATGAAAATTTCAGAGTAATGTATGCGCTTTTTAACAAAAGAATTTTCAGCACTTATGACGTCATGTGACGTCAAAGCTAAAAGAAGTCCATACGAAAAAAAGTAAAGGGTAGAGAATTTAATATATATTCTTTCTAACGGTATTAATCTTAATATTTTTCAATCTTAGCAGAAAGTCCTATCATTCGTATCAACGAATGAAATCTAGTTATTATTCTTTTTTTCCAACCTTTTCATGTTGTTATTTCATTAAGTTGCTGAAGGTCTAGGACAAAGAAATTCTATCAACAGACACCTGAAGCAATGGCATTTTGGAATATATTATTTTTATATTCACATTACGTCACATGACGTCAGAACTAAAAATAGCTACCAAAGTTTGTACGCGTTGTACAGCCGTCATTTATGGACGGATTGTCATGGAATTTTCACAGAAGTTATATATTACGACCTCATTGTGCATGATTATATAGGTTTGCCAAGATTCGAAAGAACTAAGGTTCTATGGCGAATCCAAGATTCGAACCAAGGACGTCAAATTTCAAATCCATATAAAAAACGTTTCTAGATGAGATAGAAAGTTGATATTTGGCGAGATTATACGTCTCTGTGTTTCCTTTGCATTATGTAAAGATGAATTTAATTTTCCATGTTGCAAGGGTTCATAAACAATGGAAATTGAAAGTCCTTTGTAAGTGATCATGTTAATTTTGATCCAATGTTTAAAATTTTCATATGACGTCACATGACGTCAGAACTAAAAATAGCTACCAAAGTTTGTACGCGCTGTACAGCCGTCATTTATGGACGGATTGGCATGGAATTTTCACAGAAGTTTCGAACCAAGGACGTCAAATTTAAAAAAAAAGTTGATATTTGGCGAGATTTTTTAAAAGTCGTCATATGACGTCATCAAGTTGTATAGAATTTCCGATTTCTTGATGTCCATTTTCCTCATGTTGCAAAGCTTCATAGACAATGCAAATTAAATGTCCTTTGTACCTAATCAGGAACATTTAGATTCAATGTTTAAAATTTTCATATGACGTCACATGACGTCAGAACTATAAATAACTACCAAAGTTTGTCCGCTCTGTACAGCCGTCATTTTTTGATAGATTGGCATGGAATCTTCACAGAAGTTTTATATTACGACCTCATTGTGCAGGATTCTATAGGTTTGCCAAGATTCGAAAGAACTAAGGTTCTTTGACGAATCCAAGATTCGAACCAAGGACGTCAAACTTTAAATACGCATAAAATCGTTTCTAGATGAGATAGAAGTTTGATATTTAGCGAGCTTATACGTCTCTGTGTTTCCTTTGCATTTTGTAAAGATGAACGTCATATGACGTCATCAAATTGTAGAGAATTTCCAATTCCTGAATGTCAATTTACTCATGTTGCAAAGGTTCATAGACAATGAAAATTTAATGTCCTATGTAGGTAATCATGAACATTAAGACTTAATGAGTAAAATTTTCATATGACGTCACATGACATCAAAACTTAAAAAAGCTACCAAAGTTCATCCGCGCTGCACAGCCGTCATTTATGGACGGATTGGCATGGAATTTTCACAGAAGTTATATATTACGACTTCATTGTGCAGGATTATATAGGTTTGCCAAAATTCGAAAACCACCAGGTTTGTCATGGTTTGCAGTGCAGAAAGCCCTATCTTTTGTTCAAAACAAAAGAAGTCTAGTTATTATTATTATTATTATTCTACTTTTTTCTTCCTTTTGAGGTTCAAATTAGAACAGGTTACCAACAAGGCAGCATGCACAGTGACTTTGGCGCTTTTCATTGCAGTATATTTTTTCTTCATGTGATGTCACGTGACCTCAGGGTTGAAAAAAGCTACCAAAGCTTGTTCGCGCTCTACAGCCGTCATTTCTTAAGCAATTGACTTGATTTTTTCACAGAATGTATGGATTGGGACTTTGTTGTGCAGGATTATATACATTTTGCAACATTCAAAAAGACCAAGGATCTATGGCTGAACCAAGTTTCGAACTTTGGACCTGAAAATTTATTTAAGTATTACGAAGCACTCAGATAAGCTAGAAACTTCAAATTTGGACAGAACATGTGTCTTATCTTATGAAAAGACTGACATCGTATGACGTAAAATGATGTCATGACGCGTTAATAAACTTTTAATCCAAAATGTAGGGTTTTTGAGCCCGACATGCCTTAACTTTTGACCGATTTGCATAAAATTTTCACTGAATGTGCAACATAGCATATCATTTTTCCTTTGTCACTTCCGTTTCCGGAAAGTCATAAAGGTCAAGGTCATATGTCAGTTATCGGTGGTTTTATTCGGCAAGGTTTATCTCAAAAACGAAATAAATCCTACCTGGACACTGTGGGTAAAATCTGTAGTGCTTTAAAAGGCCTTTCAGGTGATATTTAGTTTTTGAAGATCGGGGTTGAATTGGTTGAGTTATGACAGAAAGACGAAAAGTGTACTTTTAACGAAATTGAAACGCTGTAGTTTCATGAACTTTGAGTCAAACATGATTTTTTCAGGATTAACACTCTGTAAAGTGAAGTGATGTATACTGCAAGGATTATTTGTTTGGTCACGTGATTGTGACATCATGAATATTAAAGCATGAATTATTAAAAAAATCATATAAAATCAGCAAGTTGATGTATGAAGTCTAAATTTGCAGGAATGATGCAACCTAAGATGTGCAAAAAGTCGTAAAAGTTTCAAGTGATTACGTCATCAAACATGGCAGAAATGTTTTTTCGGATAAGAGTTTGTATATGGAAGTCTAGTAATTTGAAGTTTAAAAAAAGGAAAGTGGTTTTTATTTTACCTTCTTTTCTGTGCTGTTTATTTTTTTTTTCCTTCCAAAAGAGGTTTTTATTTCAATAGGTTGCTGGCGGTCTAGAATCACGAAAAATTTAGAGCCCATATCTGACGCGATGAAATTTTATAATCTATGAATTTTACATTCCTATGACGTCACATGACGTCAAGTTTGACATTTACTATAAAAGTTTTTTTCGTACTCTACAGCCTTCATTTCTCGGCGGATTTACTATTTATTTTCACAAAATGCGTATATTACGTTCTAGATGTGCATTATTATATACGTTTTCCCAGATTCAAAAAGACTAAGGTTCTGTGTTAAACAAAGTTCCGAACTTTGGACCTTAAAAATATATTTAAATATTTTGTAGGTCCTATGTGAGCTAGAAAACTAAAATTGACACCACGTATACTCCGTGATTTCTTCTTTATATTCTGAGACATGCGACTTCTATTGCTAACACAGCTCTCACCCTTTCATGTAAACTTTTTTTAATTAGAATATTGAATGCCGACACGCCTACTACATGTCCACTACATGGTGACTTCAATGACAACCTTATCAATAAACAGCTTAATTACTGACATGTCCACTGCTCTTTACGCAGTCATGCATATGGTGGTCAGACACGCCCCCACTATATAACTCTATATACCTCCAAAAAATGGCGACTTGACACGCCCCTCTGTATAACTGTATATTCCTCCTAAAACCAAATGGCCGCGAGAATCCTACTTTTACACTACTAATATCTATTTTATTCTAAGATTTTATATCGCATTTTTCCGTTTAAACAAGTTACTAACGATAACTTAGGAGTCAGCCATTTTGAGGTTATGGATTCGTTTCGAACTATCTTTCGTAAATACTCGTAATCAAAGATAAACTACGCCTGAAACTTTGCGAACAAGTTTTTTTTAAGTGGGTCGTAACAACAATTTGGTGGATCCTCAGTACACTTTAAATATACTTACAAGCTACCAGATGAGTTCATAATAGACATTAATCAGTCCATCATACATTTCTTGCCCAATCTTCTCCCCCTTTTGCACCGAAAACAATAGTTTCTCACCGCAGATAAAACGCAAGTCGGTAGAGAGTGTGTAAAATGTAAACAGATATCGTAAGCAATACCATTCGAGTATTTCGCCTTTATTCATAATTAGAAAACATAAGAACGTATGTTGAATGACACAGGTGACTGGCTCCGCCATTTGTAATGAATTTTCATCTGCACCCAGCATGTGCTTTCTAAGTAATATACTGTGTACATGTACCGGCAACCAAATTCTCATATCAGCTGAATGAACTGATGTTTAGTACAAACTAGAAAGACTTATTTTTCTGTAAAGCTGTCTGATATTGCAAAATACAGTAAAAGATATATTGGCATGTAGCATGTTACATTTTCCACATTAGATCCAAGCTTTCAAAAAAAAAAGAGCACAAAAAAAGAAAAGCCGACCGACCGACCCATTTTTTTACAGCCTGTTACCAGAAACAAGGCAATTTTTTACGCCTGATTTACAGAATATACAGCATGATATGACCGGAGGGATGACGTCCAGTTAGTACCATATACTGGTGAGTTGTGTAAATATGTACATGTGTGAAGTGTAATGTTGTATTGCTTTTTTATATCTTGTACATGTATTGTGACCATGTCATTGTTCTTTGTATTCATATGATATAAATCACCAAATGGATCTAGAGAAACTGCTATGATATGAATTAAGTAAGTTCAGCAGTGAAATCACATAAGTCTCAGATATTGTATTTTATTTATTTCGGTTGGAAACCGTCATTGTTGTGGTATCCTGAAACATTTGTTATACAGTAATCAGAATATACGAAATAAATTTAATTATGTAATATTAAATACATCAAAACGACTCAGGTTTACTTATTTTTATATGTACTAAGCTGAGCCCCGGTAGCTGGTAACAATAATGTTCTACCATACTTGGTAAATTAAAAAATGATCCCTTGATAAATGAGACCCCTATATACTCTCAATATCAAATTTTCAAATTCTTCTTCTATCAAACAAGAAAGTAAGAATTCTTTGGTCATAAATGTGTCCTACCGTCATGCTAGTTTTCTTTTCTCTTGTTTCGTAGTCAGATATATTAAAGACAATGTGAGATGCGGGGGTATTAATAATCTAAAGTGATAGTTCTAGTTATCGTCAGTCCTTGACCTAGCGTTTGGCGCACGTTTGCAAAACAAGATTATCACATTACCTGAATGATTAATACTTGTAAGGGTTTAGTCAAGTCATTAAAGCCATGCAGTGTTATTTATAGACATTACCTTGACATGCCGTTAACTTATGCAAACGCTTTCAAAACAGAAATCTTATATTACAGAATGATAAATACTTAAACTTGAAAGGGTAATTTTCAATGTGTCTCAATGCTGCAATACCTGCCCAAAAGAGGTTGAAATATTCAGTAATTGTAAAGTTAATATAACCAACACAATTTGATTTCCTGCTCATGTACACTTCCAGTGCAGTTCAAATTATATATCTTAGGGTAACGTCTTAATGGATTATGGATAAATGAATATACACGCATGATAGTAATGACCCAATCTTACAATAAAACAAATCTTTCGTAATAGTTCTTCTGTAAAAACTTCGGTGTAGTGGTTAATGGCTATAGTGATGTTGCTTCAGATTAAGCTACTAATTTTATCAAATTATTTAACAAAAATCTGGTAAAATTAAATCCTAGTTGTACTATCAGTTCACTCTAGAATACATGCCACTTACAATTTTACTTTTTAGTCATTTAATTTAACAATAGTTATATATCAGTGCATGTAATACTGACATCCGTTGGTATGTGTCCTTGCTTGCCGCAATTCATTCGAATAAGGTTTATATCAGTGCATGTTATACTGACATTCGTTGGTACAAAAAATCTGTAACCAGACTCCTTTTGTTCTGAACAAAAGAAAGGACTTTCTGCACTTCAAACCCTGTCAAAACTGATCATATCCATTTACTATTCTGACATACACCATCTTAAAAAAATGAAGAAAATCTGTCCCGAATTGACGGTTGTAGAGTGCAAACTTATATAAATATCAGATAAAAATCTGTGACTTCATATGAAATAATCTAAAATTTAAACTCAATTCATTCAAAAGGGAATCGGTGGCTTTGTTTTCATCTACAGTTTCATAATGCTAGCTTTTCGAGAACCATCTTTAAAATAACTACAATAATACTCAAACTTAGTGTTCTGCAAGGGAACCAAGAATCACTAGTCCTCTTTAAATGTAAACAAGAGGGCCATGATGGCCCTGAATCGCTCACCTGGTATCAGTAGGTAAAATCAAGTAACCCTGGGGCAGAGCAAATTTTGATCCCAGGGTCATAATTTGAACAAACTTGGTAGAGGTCTATTAGCCCATGTTAACACAAGTGACCCCTGGGACGGGGCCAATTTTGACCCCAGGGTTATGATTTCAACAAATTGGGTATAGATCCACTACACAATGCTGCACACCAAATATCTAAACTCCAGGCCTTGTGGTTTCTGAAAAGAAGATTTTTCAAGTTTTTCCTATATTAGTCTATGTTAAATAAAGGGACCCCTGAGTTGGGACCAATTTTGACCCCAGGGTCATGATTTGAACAGACTTGGTAGAGATCTACTAGACAATGCTAAACACCAAATATTTAAACACCAGGTCTTGTGGTTTCTGAGAAGATTTTTCAAGTTTTTCCTATATTAGCCTATGTAAAATCAGGGACCCCTTTGGCGGGGCCAAATTTGACCCAAAGGTCATGATTTGTGCGAACTTGGTAGAGACCCATTAGACAATGCTACATACCAAATATCTTAACTCCAGGCCTTGAGGTTTCTGAGAAGAAGATTTTTCAAGTGTTTTTTTTCAATATTAACCTATGTAATATTAGGTGACCTCTATGGCGGGGCCAAATTTGACCCCAGGGCCATGATCAAGACAATGCTGCACACAAAATATCGTAACTCCAGGCCTTGTGGTTTCTGAGAAGAAGATTTTTCAAGGTTTTCCTATATTAGCCTATGTTAAATCAAGTGACCCCCCCGGGGCTAGACCAATTTTGACCCAGGGTCATGATTTGAACAAAAGTAGTTCAAACGAGATGATTCCATTTTTCTTTCTTTTCATGGCAACCAGATTTCTACATGGAAAAGTTTATTTTAGCAACTTTTGTGAAGGTTCGGCCAAAGATCATCCTTGCCAAGTAAACCATATTCTGTCCGTCGGTTTCAGAGGAGATGTCGTTTAAAGTTTTTAACTATGTACACATAAGGCAAATAAGCCCCGCCCCTGGCGGCTATGTTTTCTTACGGATCGGAATAATTTTAGCAATCTTGGTAGATAGTTACGCAAGGAACATCTGTACCAAAACAATTTGAATCTGGCCAGTAGTTTTGAAGGAGATGATTTTCATAATTGTTTTTTCCGTTGCCATGGCAACTAGAGTTCTACATGGATCAAGTTTATTTTAGCATCGTTTGTGAAGGTTCACTCAAGGATCATCCCATCTAAAGTTTAAATTTGCACCAATGTCGTAGTCCAAGATGTGCAAAAAGTCCTGAAAATTTCAAGTGATTACGTCATCAAACATAGCAGATATTCATGTTTTTCTGATTAGGACTTGTATACTGAAATCTAGCAATTTGAAGTAAAAAACAGAAAGCGGATATTAGGCTGGTTGTCCGGACGTTCCTACGCAGGAAAGAGTGCCCGTATTGAAAGGTGAATTGCGATGCGTATTTGAGAGAATGAGGTGCATTTTAGGAAGCAATGGTGTACACCAGGACCGATAAGCATATTGCCTTTGTCATTACGGCTTTTTTCAAACTTTTATTAGGGCTTTCTGCCTCAAGCAGAAAGTCCTATTGGGTTTGTTATGTTTTTTTCTTATTATTATTTGTCCTCCTTTTGAGGTTTGTGTTGTCACAGTTGAAAAATGCTACCAAATATGATTTGCGCTCTGCAGCTGACATTTCTCAGCCGGGCGGCTTGATATTTTCACAGAAAGTGCACATTAGGATGTTGATGTGCGTACTTAATTAACTTTTCAAAATTCCAAAAGCTCGAGATTTAATGCCAAAATCGAGATTCGAACTTTGGTATTAAAATCATAATTTCGTATTACAAAGCCACCTGAGGTGCTAGAAGCATGAACATTGGACAGCATATGTGTCTTGAGATCTTCTTCGTATTCCATGACAACTGACGTCGTATTACGTCATTTAACGTCGGAACGTAATAAGTAATTTTGCATTAGAAATAAGCAGTTTTTAGGCCCTGCAGGCTTTATTTTTTGATCGATTTACACGTAACTTTCAATAAATGTGCAACCTTGTGTCCCGTCGAACATGGTGTCATCCGTTTCCGCAAAATCACTGATTTAAGGTCATATTTCAGTTATCGTTTTATATCTCAAAAACAATGAATATTCTATGGAGACACTATTGGAATAATTTGTAGAGATTTGAAAGATATTCCAGATGATGTTTAGTTTTTGATGATTGGGGTTGGATCTGTTGAGTTTTAGCAGAAAAACGAAAATAGTGTTACCCCAAGTGCCTTTAACTGCTTATATCTAAAGAAACATTGATTTTTGTAAATTAGGGTGTGAATATAATTTGAAGAACATATTTTTGCCGATTTTTGCAGTTTTCTAGAAGTAAACTATCCATATCTTAAAAGTGCCTAAAGATACATCCATACATAAAGCATGTGAAATTTAGGGAATTTGAAGACCTTTCTAACGGTACTTGGGTTTTTGAAATTGGACATCATTTTATGAAGTAACAAAAAAATAAGAATTTAGACGATTCATTCATGTACTTTTGCAGTGGTTTCTTAAGTTATCTATACATAAAAAGCCGTTATAGATAGGAGAACATAATAAGAAAGTGAAATAATTGATATTGTACGAGCTTTCTTACATTACCAAGTTTAGTAATTTGCCCTTATTATGTCCATTTGTCCTTCCGTTAGCCATATCAATGTCCACTCAATAACTTGATGACTAATATGTGTGCTGTTTTCATACTTAGATGAGGGGTTGACATGGATATTGAATGATCACGATTGATTTTGAGGTCATTATGTCAAAGGTCAAGGTCACGTTGACACTTAGTGTAAAGTCCTTGTCCGCACAATAAATTGAGAAGGAATAAGCATAGATTTTTGAAATTAGTAGGGAAATTGCCCATTGTCACTTGAAAACCCTTATTGACTTTGAGGTCATTAGATCAAAAGTCAAGGTCACAGTGACATTTAATATAAAAATCCTTGTCCGCTGAATTCCTTGAGAATGAATAATCCTTAGTTGTTAAACATGTTAGGGACATTGTCAATGGCCAGTTCACGATCTTTTTTTAAATTTTCAGGTCATTTGGTCAAAGGTCAGGATCAAAGTGACACTTAATATAAAATCGTTTTTATTTGTTACTTGAGAAGAAATAAGCCTATGTCTGTAAAACTTGGTAGGGACATTGCCCACGGCCTGTATATTGTGACCTATGACTTTGAGGTAATAAAAATTTTTTTTCCTCACGGATTTTCATATGTTGCAATCGTCCTAGGAGAATGAAATTTCGATGGCATATTATTCATATGCGTAATTAAAAAAATATATAATTTTCATATGCCTATGACGTCATATGACGTCACACTTGGCAATTTGCTACAAAAGTTTGTACGCGGTCCAGAGCGATAATTAATATACCGATTTTTATCAAATTTTCACAGAATGTGTATATTAAGTTCTAGTTGTGCATCTCGTTGTCCGTTTTTCAAAATTCGAAAAGCACACGGTTCTATGGCGAATGCAAGATTCAAACCAAGGACGTGAAATTGATAAATGCTCATAAAATCGTCCCTAAATGAGACAGAAGGTTGATATTTTGTCAGTATATAGATCTCCGATAGATTTAAATATTTTGTGAAAATGGACGTCTTGTTACGTCATATGACGTCATCAAATTTCTAATTTTAAACACATATTTATATATGTTAATATGGTCCAAGGACAATGAAATTTTGGTGTCATATTCTCCAAGAAAAGTTATTTCTATTTCTATGATTTTCATATCTCTATGACGTCATATGACGTCATACGTGAAATAAGCTACAAACGTTTGTACGCGGTCCAGAGCCATTATTAATGAACCGATTTTCATCAAATTTTCGCAGAATGTGTATATTAAGTTCTAGTTGTGCATCCCGGTGTCCGTTTTTCAAAATTCGAAAAGTCCAAGGTTCTATAGCGATTCCAAGATTCGAACCAAGGTCGTAAATTTTCACATTCTTATAAAATCTGTCCTATTTAAGATAGAAAGTTGATATTTAGTCAGTATATAGGTCTCTAGAAGTTCTAAACATTTTGTGAAAATATATGTCATATGACGTCACCTGACGTCATTATATGATAATGTATTTCTAATATTAACAAGAATATTTCTATATGTTGAAATTGTCGAAAGGCAATGAAAATTTAAAGACACATGCTTCAAACGCTGAAATTTAGATTTCTATGATTTTCATATGCCTATGACGTCATATGACGTCACACTGGAAATATGCAACAAAAGTTTGTACGCGGTCTACAGCCATTGTTTATGAACCGATTTTCATCAAATTTTCGCAGAATGTGTATATTAAGTTCTAGTTGTGCATCCCGGTGTCCTTTTTTCAAAATTCGAAAAGTCCAAGGTTCTATAGCGATTCCAAGATTCGAACCAAGGTCGTAAATTTTCAAATTCTTATAAAATCGGTCCTATTTGAGATAGAAAGATGATATTGGGTCAGTATATAGGTCTCTGGGAGTCTTAAACATTTTGTGAAAATAAATGTCATATGACGTCACGTGACGCCATTATATGATAATGAATTTCTAATTCTAACAAGATTATTTCTATATCTTGAAATTTTCGAAGGGCAATGAAAAATTAAGGCCGCATGCTTCAGATGCTGAAATTTCGATTTCAAAGACTTTCAGAAGCCTATGACGTCATATGACGTCACATTTGAAATTGACTACGAAAGTTTGTACACGGTCCAGAGCCATTATTAATGGGCCGATTTTCATCAAATTTTCACAGAATGTGTATATTAAGTTCTAGTTGTGCAACTCTTTATCCGTTTTTCAAAATTCGAAAAGTCCATGGTTCTATAGCGAATCCAAGATTCGAACCAAGTTCGTAAATTTTTAAATACTTATAAAATCGGTCCTATTTGAGATAGAAAAGTGATAATTGATCAGTATATAGGTCTCTAAGAGTCTTAAACATTTTGTGAAAATAAATGTCATATGACGTCACGTGACGTCATTATATGATATATCAATTAGAAGGATATTATTATGATTTTCAGAAGCCTATGACGTCATATGACGTCACATTTGAAATGACTACGAAAGTTTGTACACGGTCCAGAGCCATTATTTATGGGCCGATTTTCATCAAATTTTCACAGAATGTGTATATTACGTTCTTATTGTGTATACCGGTGTCCGGTTTTTCAAAATTCGAAAAGTCCAAGCATCTATGGCGGATCCAAGATTCGAAACAAGGACGTCAATTTTTAAATGCTTATAAAAACTGTCCTATTTGAGATAGAAAGTTGAAATTTTGTCAGTTAGTAGGTCTCTGGGTGTCTTAACAATTATGCGAAAATAAACGTCATATGACGTCACGTGACGTCATTTTTTATTATTATTATTCTTTTCTTCTTCCTAACTAAACGCTTATTTAAATATGTTGCAATAGTCCTAGAACGATGAAATTTTTTATGGGTTTTTAGTCACGTGAGGAAATTTTTGATTTCAATGATTGACAGCACCCTATGACGTCACATGACGTCACAGCTAAAAATAGTGAAAAATGGTTTTCGCGCTCTACAGCCGACATTAATGGTCGGATTTTCTTCAAATTTTCACAGATGGTACATCTTGAAACTAAGGTGTACATATCCTGTCAGCTAACCGAAATTCCGAAAGACCGAAGTTCTGTGGCTGAAATAAGATTCGAACATAGGACCGAAAATTTCATTTTAGGATTAAAGAGCTTCAGGATGAGATAGAAAGTTGAAACTTACACAGTATGCAGTTCTGCAGAATTTCTTAACATATTTTGAGTCGTGACGTCATATGACGTTATGTGACGTCATAAGCATACATCTTAATTTTCATTTAAAGGCAATGATTTCGACATGATGCCAGTTGTTCAGAATAATGAAAATTTCAGAGTTATTGCAGTAAAGTATGCGCTTTTGAGCAACAGCATTTTCAGCACCCTATGACGTCACGTGACGTCAGAGGTACAAATAGTGAAAAATGGTGTTCGCGCTCTACAGCTGCCATTTATGATCAGATTTTCTTCAAATTTTTACAGATGGTACATCTTGAAACTAAGGTGTGAATATTTTGTCAGCTAACTTTAATTCCGAAAAACCGAAGCATTGTGGCTGAAGTAAGAATCGAACATAGGACCAAAGATTTCATTTTAGGGTTAAAGAACTTCGGGATGAGATAGAAAGTTGAAACTTACACAGTTTGCAGTTCTGCATAATTTCTACATATATTTTGAGTCGTGACGTCATATGACTTCATAAGCATACTACTACTGCTACTTATTTTTTCTTTCTTCATTACTAAACGCTTATTTTTCGCGGAATATGTCAATTGTTCAGCATGAACATGAAATACTAGCAGAGGTGAGTCATTACATGAAACTTCTATCTCCTGCTTTTTGCATTAACACATGTTGCAGAAAGTCCTATCATTCGTTTAGACGAATGACATCTAGTTATTATTATTATTCTTTTCTTCTTCCTAACTAAACGCTTATTTTTATATGATGCAATAGTCCTAGGACGATGAAATTTTTATGGCTTATTAGCCACGTGAGGAAATTTTGATTTCAATAATTTTCAGCACCCTATGACGTCACATGACGTCACAGCTAAAAATAGTGAAAAATGGTGTTCGCGCTCTACAGCCGTCATTTATGGTCGGATTTTCTTTAAATTTTCACAGATGGTACATCGTGAATCAAAGATGTGCATATCCTGTCAGCGAACCGAAATTCCGAAAGACCGAAGTTCTGTGGCTGAAATAAGATTCGAACATAGGACCGAAAATTTCATTTTAGGATTAAAGAGCTTCAGGATGAGATAGAAAGTTGAAACTTACACAGTTTGCAGTTCTGCAAAATTTCTACAAATTTTTGGAGTCGGAACGTCATATGACGTCATGTGACGTCATAAGCATACTTCTTAATTTTCATATTTGGGCAATGATTTCGACATGATGCCAGTTGTTCAGAATAATGAAAATTTCAGAGTTATGAAACTAACGTATGCGCTTTTGAACAAATGCATCTTCAGCACCCTATGACGTCACATGACGTCACAGCTAAAAATAGTGAAAAATGGTGTTTGCGCTCTACAGCCGTCATTTATGGTCGGATTTTTTTCAAATTTTCACAGATGGTACATCTTGAAACTAAGGTGTGCATATCCTGTCAGCTAACCGAAATTCCGAAAGACCGAAGTTCTGTGGCTGAAATAAGATTCGAACATAGGACCGAAAATTTCATTTTAGGATTAAAGGGCTTCAGAATGAGACAGAAAGTTGAAACTTACACAGTTTGTAGTGCGACAGAATTTCTACATATATTTTGAGTCGTGACGTCATATGACGTCATATGACGTCATAAGCATACTTCTTAATTTTCATATTAGGGCAATGATTTCGACATGATGCCAGTTGTTCAGAATAATGAAAATTTTAGAGTTATGAAAGTAAAGTATACGCTTTTGAACAAAAGAATTATCAGCACCCTTTGACGTCATGTGACGTCAGAGCTAAAAATAATGAAAAATGGTGTTCACGCTCTACAGCCGCCATTTATCGTCGGATTTTCTTCAAATTTTCACAGATTGTACATCTTGAAACTAAGGTGTGCATATCCTGTCAGCTAACCGAAATTCCGAAAGACCGAAGTTCTGTGGCTGAAATAAGATTCGAACATAGGACCGAAAATTTCATTTTAGGATTAAAGGGCTTCAGAATGAGACAGAAAGTTGAAACTTACACAGTTTGTAGTGCGACAGAATTTCTTAACATATTTAGAGTCGTGACGTCAAATGTCTTCATGTGACGTCATAAGCATACTTCTTAATTTTCATTTTAGAGCAATGATTTCGACATAATGCCAGTTGTTCAGAATAATGAAAATTTCAGAGTTATGACAACAAAGTATGTACTTCTTCAGCACCCTATGACGTCATGTGACGTCTGAGCTAAAAATAGTGAAAAATGGTTTTAACGCTCTACAGCCGCCATTTATGGTCAGAATTTCTTCAAATTTTTACAGATTGTACATCTTGAAACTAAGGTGTTCATATCCTGTCAGTTAACCGAAATTCCGAAAAACGAAGTTCTGTTGCTGAAAAAAAGACTCGAACATAGGACCGAAAATTTCATTTTATGATTAAAGAACTTCAGGATGAGATAGAAAGTTGAAACTTACACAGTTTGCAGTTCTGCAGCATTTCTACAAATATTTTGAATCGTGACGTCATAGGACGTCATTAGCATACCACTTAATTTTAATTTGGGGCAATGATTTCGACATGATGCCAGTTGTTCAGAATAATGAAAATTTCAGAGTTATTGCAGTAAAGTATGCGCTTTTGAGCAACAGTATTTTCAGCACCCTATGACGTCACCTGACGTCAGAGCTGAAAATAGTGAAAAATGGTATTCGCGCTCTACAGCCGCCATTTATGATAAGATTTTCTTCAAATTTTTACAGATGGTACATTTTGCAACTAAGGTGTGAATATTTTGTCAGCTAACCTTAATTCCTAAAAACCGAAGTATTGTGGCTGAAGTAAGATTCAAACATAGGACCTTTAAACTAGAAATCAAGTTTGCAGTCATGTCCTTACGTCATATGACATCATGTTACGTCACAGACTAATACTTAGTTCTTATCATTTGCACTGATTTCGGAATATAATGTCAATTGTTCAGCATGATCATGAAATACTACCAGAGGTGAGTCATTACATGAAACTTCTATCTCCTGCTTTTTGCATTATCACAGCTTGCAGAAAGTCCTATCATTCGTTTTCACGAATGACATCTAGTTAGGACTTTCTGCCTACAGGCAGAAAGTCATATTGGGTTTGTACTGTTTTTTTATTATTCTTCTTCTTCTTATTCTTTTTTTCTTCCTCTTATATTTGTGTTAATTTCGAGGTGTTGCCATTGACTCAGAACAATGAAAATTTTATGGCATATATTTCAAACCATGAGCTTTCGGATGCAAGGAATTTCATATTCATATGACGTCACATAACGTCAGATTTGACGTCAGGTGAAAAAGTTTGTTCGCGGTCTACAGCCATTATTTCTGGACCGATTTTCATCAAAATTTCACAGATTGTGTATGTTAGGCTCTAGTTGTGCATCCCTGTGTCCGTTTTTCAAAATTCGAAAAGTCCATGGTTCTATAGCGAATCCAAGATTCGAACCAAGGTCGTAAATTTTTAAATGCTTATAAAATATGTCCTATATAAGATAGAAAGTTGATATTTAGTCAGTATATAGGTCTCTAGAAGTTTTAAACATTTTGTGAAAATAAATGTCATATGACGTCACGTGACGTCATTATATGATAATGTATTTCTAATATTAACAAGAATATTTCTATATGTTGATATTGTCGAAGGGCAATGAAAATTTAATGACACATGCTTCAAACGCTGAAATTTTGATTTCCATGAATTTCATATGCCTATGTCGTCATATGACGTCACACTCGAAATATGCAACAAAAGTTTGTACGCGGTCTACAGCCATTGTTTATGAACCGATTTTCATCAAATTTTCACAGAATGTGTATATTAAGTTCTAGTTGTGCATCTCGGTGTCCGTTTTACAAAATTCGAAAAGTCCATGGTTCTATAGCGAATTCAAGATTCGAACCAAGGTCGTAAATTTTTAAATGCTTATAAAATCGGTCCTATTTGAGATAGAAAAGTGATATTTGGTCAGTATATAGGTCTTTGGGAGTCTTAAAGATTTTGTGAAAATAAACGTCATATGACGTCACGTGACGTCATTATATGATACTGTATTTCTAATATTAACAAGAGTATTTCTATATGTTGAAATTGTCGAATTGCAATGAAAATTTAATGACAAATGATCCAGACGCTGAAATTTCGATTTCAATGATTTTCAGAAGCCTATGACGTCATATGACGTCACATTTGAAATTGACTACGAAAGTTTTAACACGGTCTAGAGCCATTATTAATGGGCCGATTTTCATCAAAATTTCACAGAATGTGTATATTACGTTCTTATTGTGTATACCGGTGTCCGTTTTTCAAAATTCGAAAAGTCCAAGCATCTATGGCGGATCCAATATTCGAACCAAGGACGTCAATACTTAAATGCTTATAAAAACTGTCCTATTTGAGATAGAAAGTTGAAATTTTGTCAGTTAGTAGGCCTCTGGGCGTCTTAACAATTATGTAAAAATAAACGTCATATGACGTCACGTGACGTCATTTTTTTATTATTATTATTCTTTTCTTTTTCCTAACTAAACGCTTATTTTAAAATGTTGCAATAGTCCTAGGACGATGAAATTTTTATGGGTTATTAGGCACGTGAGGAAATTTTGATTTCACCCCTACTGCATATATGTAGCAATAAATATCGATTTTTGTAAATATATGTATGAATAAGAATTATAGCTGAATAGTTGACGTTTCCAAAGATTTTTTAGTTTATTAAAATTGGTTTACGCAATACAAAGATATAAGCAAAAAAAAAATGATATTTATTGAATATGTTTTTTCTAACGGTACCAAGTTTATTGAAATTGGTTATATAAGAAAGTTACATGGAAAATAAGATATTTCATAATCATGCATCATAAAAATATGGAAAAGGTCACGCGCAGGGGTCACCAAGCTTAAATACTTGCGCAACGACTTAAAAAAAAAAAAAAAAAAAAAAAATATCAAATTGCAATTGATGGGCTATATCTTGTTTGTTGTTTTTTTTTTTTTTTGTTGTTTTTTTTGGAATGTTGACTGTTTCCAAAATAAGCATTGAAGTTAATACATGTACAACGGCACAAGACAAAAATCCGTATTTGCAACACTATGTAGCTAGCGAGCAGTTTGCAAGCCTTGAAAAAATCACACGCAGCCCCACATTTTAGACCATCTAAAAACTGCATTGTTATGCTAACGATATTCATATTGCATCAGTTTGTAGGCTGGGATGTTACCTTTCAAAATATCACCATTGTTCGAAATTCCAGGAATTTATGGCAAAACTACGGAAGCCCAAACACGCCAAAATCGCTAAATACGATTAACTACGTTACAGGTGTCGAAAGGATATAGCACTATACAAATATTCAATACTTCTTCCTAATGAGGCTAAAATTAAACAAGGTTACAACTGAGCTGGAGTGATGAAATTCTATGTGTGATGAAAGTTAGAAACTTACATTTGAACACTGTTTCATTTTTCTTTCATGTCATATGACATAGTATAAATGTTGTATGTAAACTACATGTGCAAGATATGGGCGGACTTTTATTAAAATTCACAGAATGTGTTCTATTTGTGCTATTTTATATAGAAATAGAGGAGATAGAAAGTAGCAATTTGGACAGATTATCTATTATGTCATCTTCTATATATACTATATAAAGCAGATGTTGCAGAAAGTCCTATCATTCGTTTAAACGAATGACATATAGTTATTATTAGGACTTTCTGCCTAAAGCAGAAAGTCCTATTGGGTTTGTACTGTTTATTATTATTATTATTAGGACTTTCTGCCTAAAGCAGAAAGTCCTATTGGGTTTGTACTGTTTATTTTATTTTTTATTTTTCCTATGCTTTTTTCCTAACTAAACGCTTATTTTTCTATGTTGCAATACTCCTAGGACGATGAAATTTTTATGACTTATTAGTCACGTGAGGAAATTTTGATTTCTATGATTTTCATATGCCTATGACGTCATATGACGTCACATTTGAAATATGCTACAAAAGTTTGTACGCGGTCTACAGCCATTGTTTGTGAACCGATTTGCATCAAATATTTACAGATTGTGTATATTAAGTTCTAGTTGTGCATCCCGGTGTCCGTTTTTCAAAATTCGAAAAGTCCATGGTTCTATAGCGAATCCAAGATTCGAACCAAGGTCGTAAATTTTTAAATGCTTATAAAATATGTCCTATTTAAGATAGAAAGTTGATATTTAGTCAGTATATAGGTCTCTAGCAGTTTTAAACATTTTGTGAAAATATATGTCATATGACGTCACGTGACGTCATTATATGATAATGTATTTCTAATATTAACAAGAATATTTCTATATGTTGAAATTGTCGAAAGGCAATGAAAATTTAAAGACACATGCTTCAAACGGCTGAAATTTTGATTTCTATGATATTCATATGCCTATGACGTCATATGACGTCACACTGGAAATATGCAACAAAAGTTTGTACGCTGTCTACAGCCACTGTTTATGAACCTTTTTTCATCAAATTTTCACAGAATGTGTATATTAAGTTCTAGTTGTGCATCCTGGTGTCCGTTTTTTCAAAATTCGAAAAGTCCAAGGTGCTATAGCGATTCCAAGATTCGAACCAAGGTCGTAAATTTTCAAAATCTTATAAAATCGGTCCTATTTGAGATGAAAAGATGATATTGGGTCAGTATATAGGTCTCTGGGAGTTTTAAACATTTTGTGAAAATAAATGTCTTATGACGTCACGTGACGTCATTATACGATAATGAATTTCTAATACTAACAAGATTATTTCTATATCTTGAAATTTTCGAAGGGCAATGAAAAATTAATGCCGCATGCTTCAGATGCTGAAATTTCGATTTCAGTGATTTTCAGAAGCCTATGACGTCATATGACGTCACATTTGAAATTGACTACAAAAGTTTGTACACGGTCCAGAGCCATTATTAATGGGCCGATTTTCATCAAATTTTCACAGAATGTGTATATTACGTTCTTATTGTGTATACCGGTGTCCGGTTTTTCAAAATTCGAAAAGTCCAAGCATCTATGGCGGATCCAAGATTCGAACCAAGGACGTCAATTTTTAAATGCTTATAAAAACTGTCCTATTTTAGATAGAAAGTTGAACTTTTGTCAGTTAGTAGGTCTCTGGGTGTCTTAACAATTATGTGAAAATAAATATCATATGACGTCACGTGACGTCATTTTTTATTATTATTATTCTTTCCTTCTTCCTAACTAAACGCTTATTTTAATATGTTGCAATAGTCCTAGGACGATGAAATTTTTATGGGTTATTAGTCACGTGAGGAAATTTTGATTTCAGTGATTGTCAGCACCCTATGACGTCACATGACGTCACAGCTAAAAATAGTGAAAAATGGTGTTAGCGCTCTACAGCCGTCATTTATGGTCGGATTTTCTTCAAATTTTCACAGATGGTACATCTTGAAACTAAGGTGTGCATATCCTGTCAGCTAACCGAAATTCCGATAGACCGAAGTTCTATGGCTGAAATAAGATTCGAACATAGGACCGAAAATTTCATTTTAGGATTAAAGAACTTCAGGATGAGATAGAAAATTGAAACTTACGCAGTTCTGCAGAATTTCTCAATATATTTTGAGTCGTGACGTCAAATGTCGTCATGTGACGTCATAAGCATACTTCTTAATTTTCATTTTAGGGCAATGATTTCGACATGATGTCAGTTGTTCAGAATAATGAAAATTTTAGAGTTATGACAGTAAAGTATGCGCTATTGAACAAAAGCATCTTCAGCACCCTATGACGTCATGTGACGTCAGAGCTAAAAAATATTTAAAAATGGTGTTCGCGCTCTACAGCGGCCATTTATGGTCGGATTTTCTTCTAATTTTCACAGATGGTACACCTTGAAACTAAGGTGTACATATCCTGCCAGCTTACCGAAATTCCGAAAAACCGAAGTTCTGTGGCTGAAGTAATATTCGAACATAGGACCAAAAATTTAATTTTAGGATTGAAGAGCTTCAGGATGAGATAGAAAGTTGAAACTTACACAGTTTGCAGTTCTGCAGCATTTCTACAAATATTTTGAATCGTGACGTCAGAGGACGTCATAAGCATACCACTTGGGCAATGATTTCGACATGATGCCAGTTCTTCAGAATAATGAAAATTTCAGAGTTATTGCAGTAAAGTATACGCTTTTGAGCAACAGCATTTTCAGCACCCTATGACGTCACGTGACGTCAGAGCTAAAAATAGTGAAAAATGGTATTCGCGCTCTACAGCCGCCATTTATGATCAGATTTTCTTCAAATTTTTACAGATTGTACATCTTGAAACTAAGGTGTGAATATTTTGTCAGCTAACCTTAATTCCGAAAACCGAAGTATTGTGGCTGAAGTAAGATTCGAACATAGGACCCAAAATTTCATTTTAGGGTTAAAGAACTTTAATAGAAAGTTGAAACTTACACAGTTTGAAGTTCTGCATAATTTCTACATATATTTCGAGTCGTGACGTCATATGACGTCATAAGCATACTACTACTACTGCTACTTATTTTTTTTCTTCGTAACGAAACGCTTATTTTTCGCGGAATACAATGTCAATTGTTCAGCATGAACATGAAATACTACCAGAGGTGAGTCATTACATGAAACTTCTATCTCCTGCTTTTTGCATTAACACAGGTTGCAGAAAGTCCTATCATTCGTTTAGACGAATGACATCTAGTTAGGACTTTCTGCCTAAAGCAGAAAGTCCTATTGGGTTTGTTATGTTTATTATTATTATTCTTTTCTTCTTCCTAACTAAACGCTTATTTTTATATGATGCAATAGTCCTAGGACGATGAAATTTTTATGGCTTATTAGCCACGTGAGGAAATTTTGATTTCAATAATTTTCAGCACCCTATGACGTCACATGACGTCACAGCTAAAAATAGTGAAAAATGGTGTTCGCGCTCTACAGCCGTCATTTATGGTCGGATTTTCTTCAAATTTTCACAGATGGTACATCTTGAATCAAAGGTGTGCATATCTTGTCAGCTTACCGAAATTCCGAAAGACCGAAGTTCTGTGGCTGAAATAAGATTCGAACATAGGACCGAAAATTTCATTTTAGGATAAAAGAGCTTCAGGATGAGATAGAAAGTTGAAACTTACACAGTTTGCAGTTCTGTAGAATTTCTACAAATATTTTGAGTCATGACGTCATATGACGTCATTTGACGTCATAAACATACTTCTTAATTTTCATTTTAGGGCAATGATTTCGACATGATGCCAGTTGTTCAGAATAACGAAAATTTCAGAGTTATGAAAGTAAAGTATGCGCTTTTGAACAAAAGCATCTTCAGCACCCTATGACGTCACATGACGTCACAGCAAAAAATAGTGAAAAATGGTGTTCGCGCTCTACAGCCGTCATTTATGGTCAGATTTTCTTCAAATTTTCACAGACGGTACATTTTGAAACTCAGGTGTGCATATCCTGTCAGCTAACCGAACTTCCAAAAGACCGAAGTTCTGTGGCTGAAATAAGATTCGAACATAGGACCGAAAATTTCATTTTAGGATTAAAGAACTTCAGGATGAGATAGAAAGTTGAAACTTACACAGTTTGCAGTTCTGCAGAATTTCTACATACATCTTGAGTTTTGACGTGATATGACGTCATTTGACGTCATAAGCATACTTCTTAATTTTCATTTTAGGGCAATGATATTGACATGATGCCAATTGTTCAGAATAACGAAAATTTCAGAGTTATGAAAGTACGGTATGCCCTTTTGAACAAAAGCATCTTTAGCACACTATGACGTCATGTGACGTCAGAGCTAAAAATAGTGAAAAATGGTGTTCTACAGCCGCCATTTATGGTCGGATTTTCTTCAAATTTTCACAGATTGTACATCTTGAAAGTTAAGTGTGCATATCCTGTCAGCTAACCGAAATTCTGAAAGACCGAAGTTCTGTGGCTGAAATAAGATTCGAATATTGGACCGAAAATTTCATTTTAGGATTAGAGAGCTTCAGGATGAGATAGAAAGTTGAAACTTAAATTTAATTTCTACATATGTTTAGAGTTATGACGTCATATGACGTCATGTGACGTCACAGACTAATACTTAGTTCTTATCATTTGCACTAATTTCGGAAATAATGTCAATTGTTCAGCATGAACATGAAATACTACCAGAGGTGAGTCATTACATGAAACTTCTATCTCCTGCTTTTTGCATTAACACAGCTTGCAGAAAGTCCTATCATTCGTTTCACGAATGACATCTAGTTATTATTATTATTATTCTTTTCTTCTTCCTAACTAAACGCTTATTTTAATATGTTGCAATGGACCTAGGACGATGAAATTTTTATGGCTTATTAGTCACGTGAGGAAATTTTGATTTCAATGATTTTCAGCACCCTATGACGTCACATGACGTCACAGCTAAAAATAGTGAAAAATGGTGTTCGCGCTCTACAGCCGTCATTTATGGTCGGATTTTCTTCAAATTTTCACAGATGGTACATCTTGAATCAAAGGTGTGCATATCCTGTCAGCTAACCGAAATTCCGAAAGACCGAAGTTCTGTGGCTGAAATAAGATTCGAACATAGGTCCGAAAATTTCATTTTAAGATTAAAGAGCTTCAGGATGAGATAGAAAGTTGAAACTTACACAGTTTGCAGTTCTGCAGAATTTCTACAAATATTTTCAGTCAGAACGTCATATGACGTCATGTGACGTCATAAGCATACTTCTTAATTTTCATTTTAGGGCAATGATTTTGACATGATGCCAGTTGTTCAGAATAATGAAAATTTCAGAGTTATGAAAGTAAAGTATGCGCTTTTGAACAAAAGCATCTTCAGCACCCTATGACGTCACATGACGTCACAGCTAAAAATAGTGAAAAATGGTGTTCGCGCTCTATAGCCGCCATTTATGGTCGGATTTTCTTCAAATTTTCACAGATGGTACATCTTGAATCAAAGGTGTGCATTTCCTGTCAGCTAACCGAAATTCCGAAAGACCGAAGTTCTGTGGCTGAAATAAGATTCGAACATAGGTCCGAAAATTTCATTTTAGGATTAAAGAGCTTCAGGATGAGATAGAAAGTTGAAACTTACACAGTTTGCAGTTCTGCAGAATTTCTACAAATATTTTCAGTCAGAACGTCATATGACGTCATGTGACGTCATAAGCATACTTCTTAATTTTCATTTTAGGGCAATGATTTTGACATGATGCCAGTTGTTCAGAATAATGAAAATTTCAGAGTTATGAAAGTAAAGTATGCGCTTTTGAACAAAAGCATCTTCAGCACCCTATGACGTCACATGACGTCACAGCTAAAAATAGTGAAAAATGGTGTTCGCGCTCTATAGCCGCCATTTATGGTCGAATTTTCTTCAAATTTTCACAGATGGTACATCTTGAATCAAAGGTGTGCATATCCTGTCAGCTAACCGAAATTCCGAAAGACCGAAGTTCTGTGGCTGAAATAAGATTCGAACATAGGACCGAAAATTTCATTTTAGGATTAAAGAGCTTCAGGATGAGATAGAAAGATGAAACTTACACAGTTTGCAGTTGTGCAAAATTTCTACAAATTTTTGGAGTCGGAACTTCATATGACGTCATATGACGTCATAAGCATACTTCTTAATTTTCATATTAGGGCAATGATTTCGACATGATGCCAGTTGTTCAGAATAATGAAAATTTCAGAGTTATGATAGTAAAGTATGCGCTTTTGAACAAAAGCATCTTCAGCACCTTTTGACGTCACATGACGTCACAGCTAAAAATAGTGAAAAATGGTGTTCGCGCATACAGCCGTCATTTATGATCGGATTTTCTTCAAATTTTCACAGATGGTACATCTTGAAACTAAGGTGTGCATATCCATCCTGTCAGCTAACCGAAACTCCGAAAGACCGAAGTTCTGTGGCGGAAATAAGATTCGAACAAAGGACCGAAAATTTCATTTTAGGATTAAAGAGCTTCAGGATGAGATAGAAAGTTGAAACTTACACAGTTTGCAGTTCTGCAGAATTTCTACAAATACCTTGAGTTTTGACGTCATATGAGGTCATTTGACGTCATAAGCATACTTCTTAATTTTCATTTTAGGGCAATGATTTCGACATGATGCCAGTTGTTCAGAATAATGAAAATTTCAGAGTTATGAAAGTAAAGTATACGCTTTTGAAGAAGAGAATTTTCAGTACCCTATGACGTCATGTGTCGTCAGAGCTAAAAATAGTGTAATACTTAGTTCTTATCATTTGCACTTATTTCGGAATATAATGTCAATTGTTCAGCATGAACATGAAATACTACCAGAGGTGAGTCATTACATGAAACTTCTATCTCCTGCTTTTTGCATTAACACAGCTTGCAGAAAGTCCTATCATTCGTTTTCACGAATGACATCTAGTTATTATTATTATTATTCTTTTCTTCTTCCTAACTAAACGCTTATTTTTATATGTTGCAATAGTCCTAGGACGATGAAATTTTTATGGCTTATTAGTCACGTGAGGAAATTTTGATTTCAATGATTTTCAGCACCCTATGACGTCACATGACGTCACAGCTAAAAATAGTGAAAAATGGTGTTCGCGCTCTACAGCCGTCATTTATGGTCGGATTTTCTTCAAATTTTTACTGATGGTACATCTTGAATCAAAGGTGTGCATATCCTGTCAGCTAACCGAAATTCCGAAAGACCGAAGTTCTGTGGCTGAAATAAGATTCGAACATAGGACCGAAAATTTCATTTTAGGATAAAAGAGCTTCAGGATGAGATAGAAAGTTGAAACTTACACAGTTTGCAGTTCTGCAGAATTTCTACAAATATTTTGAGGCGTGACGTCATATGACGTCATGTGACGTCATAAGCATACTTCTTAATTTTCATTTTAGGGAAATGATTTCGACATGATGCCAGTTGTTCAGAATAATGAAAATTTCAGAGTTATGAAAGGAAAGTATGCGCTTTTGAACAAAAGCATCTTCAGCACCCTATGACGTCATGTGACGTCACAGCTAAAAATAGTGAAAAAAGGTGTTCGCGCTCTACAGCCGTCATTTATGGTCGGATTTTCTTCAAATTTTCACAGATGGTACATCTTGAATCAAAGGTGTGCATATCCTGTCAGCTAACCGAAATTCCGAAAGACCGAAGTTCTTTGGCTGAAATAAGATTCGAACATAGGACCGAAAATTTCATTTTAGTATAAAAGAGCTTCAGGATGAGATGGAAAGTTGAAACTTACACAGTTTGCAGTTCTGCAGAATTTCTACAAAAATTTTGAGTCGTGACGTCATATGAAGTCGTGTGACGTCATAAGCATACTTCTTAATTTTCATTTTTGGGCAATGATTTCGACATGATGCCAGTTGTTCAGAATAATGAAAATTTCAGAGTTATGAAAGCAAAGTATGCGCTTTTGAACAAAAGCATCTTCAGCACCCTATGACGTCACATGACGTCACAGCAAAAAATAGTGAAAAATGGTGTTTACGCTCTACAGCCGTCATTTATGGTCGGATTTTCTTCAAATTTTCACAGATGGTACATTTGAAACTCAGGTGTGCATATCCTGTCAACTAACCGAAATTCCCAAAGACCGAAGTTCTGTGGCTGAAATAAGATTCGAACAAAGGACCGATAATTTCATTTTAGGATTAAAGAGCTTCAGGATCAGATAGAAAGTTGAAACTTACACAGTTTACAGTTCTGCAGAATTTCTACATATATCTTGAGTCTTGACGTCATATGACGTCTTGTGACGTCATAAGCATACTTCTTAATTTTCATTTTTGGGCAATGATTTTGACATGATGCCAGTTGTTCAGAATAACGAAAATTTCAGAGCTATGACAGTAAAATATGCCCTTTTGAACGAAAGCATCTTTAGCACACTATGACGTCATGTGACGTCAGAGCTAAATATAGTGAAAAATGGTGTTCACGCTCTACAGCCGCTATTTATGGTCGGATTTTCTTCAAATTTTCACAGATGGTACATCTTAAAAGTTAGGTGTGCATATCCTGTCAGCTAATCGAAATTCCGAAAGACCGAAGTTCTGTGGCTGAAATAAGATTCGAACATAGGACCGAAAATTTCATTTTAGGATTAGAGAGCTTCAGGATGAGATAGAAAGTTGAAACTTAAACAGTTTGCAGTTCTGCAGAATTTCTACATATGTTTAGAGTTATGATATCATATGTCGTCATGTGACGTCACAGACTAATACTTAGTTCTTATCATTTGCACTAATTTCGGAATATAATGTCAATTGTTCAGCATGAACATGAAATACTACCAGAGGTGAGTCATTACATGAAACTTCTATCTCCTGCTTTTTGCATTAACACAGCTTGCAGAAAGTCCTATCATTCGTTTTCACGAATGACATCTAGTTAGGGCTTTCTGCTTTCCGCAGAAAGACCTATTGGGTTTGTTCTGTCTTTTATTATTATTATTATTCTTTTTTTCCAACCTTTTCATGTTGTTATTTCATTAAGTTGCTGAAGGTCTAGGACAAAGAAATTCTATCAACAGACACCTGAAGCAATGGCATTTTGGAATATGTTATTTTTATCTTCACATGACGTCACATGACGTCAGAACTGAAAATAGCTACCAAAGTTTGTACGCGCTGTACAGCCGTCATTTATGGACGGATTGTCATGGAATTTTCACAGAAGTTATATATTAAGAACTCATTGTGCAGGATTATATAGGTTTGCCAAGATTCGAAAGAACTAAGGTTCTATGGCGAATCCAAGATTCGAACCAAGGACGTCAAATTTCAAATCCATATAAAATCGATTCTAGATGAGATAGAAAGTTGATATTTGACGAGATTATTTCTCTCTGTGTTTCCTTTGCATTTTGTAAAGATGAACGTCATAGTACGTCATATGACGTCATCAAGTTGTATAGAATTTCCGATTCCTTGATGTCAATTTACTCATGTTGCAAAGCTTCATAGACAATGAAAATTAAATGTACTATGTAGGTAATCATGGACATTTAGATTCAATATTTAAAATTTTCATATGACGTCACATGACGTCAGAACTAAAAATAGCAACCAAAGTTTGTACGCGCTGTACAGCCGTCATTTATGGACAGATTGGCATGGAATTTTCACAGAAGTTATATATTACGATCTCATTGTGCAGGATTATATAGGTTTGCCAAGATTCGAAAAAACAAAGGTTCTTTGGCGAATCCAAGTTCGAACCAAGGACGTCAAATTTTAAATACGTATAAAATCGTTTCTAGATGAGATAGAAAGTTGATATTTGGCGAGCTTATACGTCTCTGTGTTTCCTTTTCATTTTGTAAAGATGAACGTCATATGACGTCATATGACGTCATCAAGTTGTAAAGAATTTCCGATTTCTTGATGTCAATTTTACTCATGTTGCAAAGCTTCATAGATAATGAAAATTAAATGTCCTTTGTACATAATCAGGAACATTTAGATTCAATGTTTAAAATTTTCATATGACGTCACATGACGTCAGAACTATAAATAACTACTAAAGTTTGTCCGCTCTGTACAGCCGTCATTTATTGATAGATTGGCATGGAATCTTCACAGAAGTTATATATTATGACCTCATTGTGCAGGATTATATTTTCTTTGGCGTAACCAAGATTCGAACCAAGGACGTCAAATTTTAAATACGTATAAAATCGTTTCTAGATGAGATAGAAATTTGATATTTGGCGAGCTTATACGTCTCTGTGTGTCCTTTGCATTTTGTAAAGATAAACTTCATATGACGTCATATGACGTCATCAAATTGTAGATAATTTCCGATTCCTGAATGTCAATTTACTCATGTTGCAAAGGTTCATAGACAATGAAAATTTAATGTCCTATGTAGGTAATCATGAACATTAAGATTTAATGATTAAAATTTTCATATGACGTCACATGACATCAAAACTTAAAAAAGCTACCAAAGTTCATCCGCGCTGTACAGCCGTCATTTATGGACGGATTGGCATGGAATTTTCACAGAAGTTATATATTACGACTTCATTGTGCAGGAATATTATAGGTTTGCCAAAATTCGAAAAACACCAGGTTTGTCATGGTTTGCAGTGCAGAAAGCCCTATCTTTTGTTCAAAACAAAAGAAGTCTAGTTATTCTTCTGCTTCTTCTTCTTCTTCTTATTAGGGCTTTCTGCTTTTCGCAGAAAGACCTTTTGGGTTTGTTCTGTCTTTTATTATTAGGACTTTCTGCCCTTTCGGCAGAAAGTCCTATTGGGTTTGTACTGTTTTTTATTATTAGGACTTTCTGCCTAAAGCAGAAAGTCCTTTGGGTTTGTACTGTTTATTCTTCTTCTTCTTATTAGGACTTTCTGCCTACAAGCAGAAAGTCCTATTGGGTTTTGTACTGTTTATTCTTCTTCTTCTTATTAGGACTTTCTGCCTACAGGCAGAAAGTCATATTGGGTTTGTACTGTCTTTTATTATTATTATTCTTTTTTTCCAACCTTTTCATGTTGTTATTTCATTAAGTTGCTGAAGGTCTAGGACAAAGAAATTCTATCAACAGACCCCTGAAGCAATGGCATTTTGGAATATATCATTTTTATCTTTACATGACGTCACATGACGTCAGAACTAAAAAAAGCTACCAAAGTTTGTACGCGCTGTACAGCCGTCATTTATGGACAGATTGGCATGAAATTTTCACAGAAGTTATATATTACGACCTCATTGTGCAGGATTATATAGGTTTGCCAAGGTTCGAAAGAACTAAGGTTCTATGGCGAATCCAAGATTCGAACCCAAATTTAAAATAAAAATTGGTTTCCTTTGCATTATGTAAAGATGAACGTCTTTGACGTCATCAAGTTGTATAGAATTTCCGATTTCTTGATGTCAATTTACTCATGTTGCAAGGGTTCATAAACAATGGAAATTGAAAGTCCTTTGTAGGTGATCATGTTAATTTTTATCCATTGTTGAAAATTTTCTTATGACGTCACATGACGTCAGAACTAAAAATAGCTACCAAAGTTTGTACGCGCTGTACAGCCGTCATTTATGGACGGATTGGCATGGAATTTTCACAGAAGTTATATATTACGATCTCATTATGCAGGATTATATAGGTTTGCCAGGATTCGAAAAAGCAAAGGTTCTATGGCGAATCCAAGATTCGAACCAAGCACGTCAAATTTCAAATACGTATAAAATCGTTTCTAGATGAGATAGAAAGTTGATATTTGGCGATATTATATATCTCTGTGTTTCCTTTGCATTTTGAAAGTAATACATTGTATAGAATTTCCGATTTCTTGATGTCAATTTTCAACATGTTGCAAAGCTTCATAGACAATGCAAATTAAATGTCCTTTGTACATAATCAGGAACATTTAGATTCAATGTTTAAAATTTTCATATGACGTCACATGACGTCAGAACTATTAATAACTACCAAAGTTTGTCCGCTTTGTACAGCCGTCATTTATTGATAGATTGGCATGGAATCTTCACAGAAGTTATATATTACGACCTCATTGTGCATGATTCTATAGGTTTGCCAAGATTCGAAAGAACTAAGGTTCTTTGACGAATCCAAGATTCGAACCAAGGAGGTCAAATTTTAAATACGTATAAAATCGTTTCTAGATGAGATAGAAATTTGATATTTAGCGAGCTTATACGTCTTTGTTTCCTTTGCATTTTGTAAAGATGAACGTCATATGACGTCATCAAATTGTAGAGAATTTCCGATTCCTGAATGTCAATGTACTCATGTTGCAAAGGTTCATAGACAATGAAAATTTAATGTCCTATGTAGGTAATCATGAACATTAAGATTTAATGAGTAAAATTTTCATATGACGTCACATGACATCAAAACTTAAAAATGCTACCAAAGTTCATCTGCGCTGCACAGCCGTCATTTATGGACGGATTGGCATGGAATTTTCACAGAAGTTATATATTACGACTTCATTGTGCAGGATTATATAGGTTTGCCAAAATTCGAAAAACACCAGGTTTGTCATGGTTTGCAGTGCAGAAAGCCCTATCTTTTGTTCAAAACAAAAGAAGTCTAGTTATTATTATTATTATTATTATTATTCTTTTCTTCTTCCTAACTAAACGCTTATTTTTATATGTTGCAATGGACCTAGGACGATGAAATTTTTATGGCTTATTAGTCACGTGAGGAAATTTTGATTTCAATGATTTTCAGCACCCTATGACGTCACATGACGTCACAGCTAAAAATAGTGAAAAATGGTGTTCGCGCTCTACAGCCGTCATTTATGGTCGGATTTTCTTCAAATTTTCACAGATGGTACATCTTGAATCAAAGGTGTGCATATCCTGTCAGCTAACCGAAATTCCGAAAGACCGAAGTTCTGTGGCTGAAATAAGATTCGAACATAGGACCGAAAATTTCATTTTAGGATTAAAGAGCTCCAGGATGAGATAGAAAGTTGAAATTTACACAGTTTGCAGTTCTGCAGAATTTCTACAAATATTTTCAGTCAGAACGTCATATGACGTCATGTGACGTCATAAGCATACTTCTTAATTTTCATATTAGGGCAATGATTTTGACATGATGCCAGTTGTTCAGAATAATGAAAATTTCAGAGTTATGAAAGTAAAGTATGCGCTTTTGAACAAAAGTATCTTGAGAATCCTATGGGGTCACATGACGTCACAGCTAAAAATAGTGAAAAATGGTGTTCGCGCTCTACAGCCGTCATTTATGGTCGGATTTTCTTCAAATTTTCACAGATGGTACATCTTGAATCAAAGGTGTGCATATCCTGTCAGCTAACCGAAATTCCGAAAGACCGAAGTTCTGTGGCTAAAATAAGATTCGAACATAGGACCGAAAATTTCATTTTAGGATAAAAGAGCTTCAGGATGAGATAGAAAGTTGAAACTTACACAGTTTGCAGTTCTGCAGAATTTCTACATATATTTTGAGTCGTGACGTCATATGACGTCATGTGACGCCATAAGCATACTTCTTAATTTTCATATTAGCGCAATGATTTCGAGATGATGCCAGTTGTTCAGAATAATCTAAATTTCATAGTTATGACAGTAAAGTATGCGCTTTTGAACAAAAACATCTTCAGCACCCTATGACGTCATGTGACGTCACAGCTAAAAATAGTGAAAAATGGTGTTCGCGCTCTACAGCCGCCATTTATGTCGATTTTCTTCAAATTTTTACAGATTGTACATCTTGAAACTAAGGTTTTATATCTGTCAGCTAACCTAATTCCGAAAAACCGAAGTTTGTTGCTGAAAAACAAGACTCGAACATAGGACCGAAAATTTCATTTTAGGATTAAAAAACTTCATGGATGAATAAGAAAGATATGATAAAACTTACACAGTTTGCAGTTCTGCAGCATTTCTAAAATATTTTGAGTCGTGACGTCATAGGACGTCATAAGCATACCACTTAATTTTAATTTGGGGCAATGATTTCGACATGATGCCAGTTGTTCAGAATAATGAAAATTTCAGAGTTATTGCAGTAAAGTATGCGCTTTTGAGCAACAGTATTTTCAGCACCCTATGACGTCACCTGACGTCAGAGCTGAAAATAGTGAAAAATGGTATTCGCGCTCTACAGCCGCCATTTATGTTAAGTTTTTCTTCAAATTTTTACAGATGGTACATTTTGCAACTAAGGTGTGAATATTTTGTCAGCTAACCTTAATTCCTAAAAACCGAAGTATTGTGGCTGAAGTAAGATTCGAAGATAGGACCTTAAAACTAGAAATCAAGTTTGCAGTCATGTCCTTACGTCATATGACATCATGTTACGTCACAGACTAATACTTAGTTCTTATCATTTGCACTGATTTCGGAATATAATGTCAATTGTTCAGCATGAACATGAAATACTACCAGAGGTGAGTCATTACATGAAACTTCTATCTCCTGCTTTTTGCATTAACACAGCTTGCAGAAAGTCCTATCATTCGTTTTCACGAATGACATCTAGTTATTATTATTATTCTTTTTTTCTTCCTAACTAAACGCTTATTTTTCTATGTTGCAATACTCCTAGGACGATGAAAATTTTATGACTTATTAGTCACGTGAGGAAATTTTGATTTCTATGATTTTCATATGCCTATGACGTCATATGACGTCACATTTGAAATATGCTACAAAAGTTTGTACGCGGTCTACAGCCATTGTTTGTGAACCGATTTTCATCAAATTTTCACAGATTGTCTATATTAATTTCTAGATGTGCATCCAGTGTCTATTTTTCAAAATTAAAACCGGTTCGAATCCAAGTTGGTAAATTTTTAAATGCTTATAAAATCTGTCCTATTTAAGATAGAAAGTTGATATTTAGTCAGTATATAGGTCTTTAGAAGTTTTAAATATTTTGTGAAAATAAATGTCATATGACGTCCCGTGACGTCATTATATGTTAATGTATTTCTAATATTAACAAGAATATTTCTATATGTTGAAATTGTCGAAGGGCAATGAAAATTTAATGACACATGCTTCCAATGCTGAAATTTTGATTTCTGTGATTTTCATATGCCTATGACGTCATATGACGTCACATTTGAAATATGCAACAAAAGTTTGTACACTGTCCAGAGCCATTATTAATGGACCGATTTTCAGGAAATTTTCACAGAATGTGTATATTAAGTTCTAGTTGTGCATCCCGGTGTCCGTTTTTCAAAATTCGAAAAGCCCAAGGTTCTATAGCGATTCCAAGATTCGAACCAAGGTCGTAAATTTTTAAATGCTTATAAAATCAGTCCTATTTGAGATAGAATGTTGAAATTTTGTCAGTTAGTAGGTCTCTGGGTGTCTTAACAATTATGTGAAAATAAACGTCATATGACGTCACGTGACGTAATTTTTTCATTATTATTATTCTTTTCTTCTTCCTAACTAAACGCTTATTTTGATATGTTGCAATAGTCCTAGGACGATGAAATTTTTATGGGTTATTAGTCACGTGATGAAATTTTGATTTCAATGATTGTCAGCACCCTATGACGTCACATGACGACACAGCTAAAAATAGTGAAAAATGGTGTTTGCGCTCTACAGCCGTCATTTATGGTCGGATTTTCTTCAAATTTTCACAGATGGTACATTTTGAAACTAAGGGGTGCACATCCTGTCAGCTAACCGAAATTCCGAAAGACCGAAGTTCTGTTGCTGAATTAAGATTCGAACATAGGACCGAAAATTTCATTTTAGGATTTAAAGAGCTTCAGGATGAGAAAGAAAGTTGAAACTTACACAGTTTGCAGTTCTGCAGAATTTCTACATATAATTTGAGTCTTGACGTGATATGACGTCATGTGACGTCATAAGCATACTTTTTAATTTTTATTTTAGGGCAATGATTTCGAAATAATGCCAGTTGTTCAGAATAATGAACATTTCAGTATTATGACAGTAAAGTATGCTCTTTTGAACAAAAGCATCTGCAGCACCCTATGACGTCATATGACGTCAGAGCTAAAAATAGTGAAAAATGGTGTTCACGCTCTACAGCCGCCATTTATGGTCGGATTTTCTTCAAATTTTCACAGATGGTACATCTTAAAACTAAGGTGTGCATATCCTGTCAGCTAACCGAAATTCCGAAAGACCGAAGTTCTGTGGCTGAAATAAGATTCGAACATAGGACCGAAAATTTCATTTTAGGATAAAAGAGCTTCAGGATGAGATAGAAAGTTGAAACTTACACAGTTTGCAGTTCTGCAGAATTTCTTAATATATTTTGAGTCGTGACGTCAAATGTCGTCATGTGACGTCATAAGCATACTTCTTAATTTTTATTTTAGGGCAATGATTTCGACATGATGCCAGTTGTTCAGAATAATGAACATTTCAGAGTTATGACAGTAAAGTATGCGCTTTTGAACAAAAGCATCTTCAGCACCCTATGACGTCATGTGACGTCACAGCTAAAAATAGTGAAAAATGGTTTTCGCGCTCTACAGCCGCCATTTATGGTCGGATTTTCTTCAAATTTTCACAGATGGTACACCATGAAACTAAGGTGTGCATATCCTGCCAGCTAAACTTAATTCCGAAAAACCGAAGTTCTGTGGCTGAAGTAAGATTCGAACATAGGACCAAAAATTTCATTTTAGGATTGAAGAGCTTCAGGATGAGATAGGAAGTTGAAACTTACACAGTTTGCAGTTCTGCAGCATTTCTACAAATATTTTGAATCGTGACGTCATAGGACGTCATAAGCATACTTCTTAATTTTAATGTGGGGCAATGATTTCGACATGATGCCAGTTGTTCAGAATAATGAACATTTCAGAGTTATTGCAATAAAGTATGCGCTTTTGAGCAACAGCATTTTCAGCACCCTATGACTTCACGTGACGTCAGAGCTAAAAATAGTGAAAAATGGTGTTCGCGCTCTACAGCCGCCATTTATGATCAGATTTTCTTCAAATTTTTACAGATGGTACATCTTGAAACTAAGGTGTGAATATTTTGTCACCTAACCTTAATTCCGCAAAACCGAAGTATTGTTGCTGAAGTATGATTCGAACATAGGACCAAAAATTTTAGGGTTAAAGAACTTCGGGATGAGATAGAAAGTTGAAACTTACACAGTTTGCAGTTCTGCATAATTTCTTAATATATTTTATGTCGAGACGTCATATGATGTCATAAGCATACTACTTCTACTATTATTCCT
>CM037779.1:50100-100100 GCA_021229015.1 Solen grandis
CCCCCCGTGGTTTTCGGGAGAAAACCGCATCTACACCAGCAGGGAGAGAAAAAGATTTGCTGAAACAGGTATGTAGAGTTCTTCCCCTTACCATAAGAATATACATTGTATTTACGTAATTTCTTACTTCCCAAACATTTTTCATACAAACTACATGTATTTCATAAGGATATTTAGAGCAGAGACGAGCGACCGAAATAACGTTATTAGCCGTGGCCGAGCGGTTACAGTCGTGGTCTACAAATCTCTCAGCCCCTCACCGCTGTGGGTTCGAATCCCGGAAAGGGACTTCGGATTTTTCATGTGAGGAACCCTTTCCCAGCTGGCTTGCGGTAGGTCGGTGGTTCTCCCCGGGGTACTTCTGTGTACTCGGGTCTTCCTCCACCTGCAATTAGCTGGACGTCGCTATATGATTGAAATACTATCGCAGCGACGGTAAACCCCAACAACAACAACAAGTGTACCTTTCTTTAATGATGACGAACAAGGGTGGACAACTGAAAAAAAAATGAAACCTGTATCTTCTCCAGCCTGTCAAATACACCATACTCATAACGACCATTGGGTGTCTTCTATTTATCACAATAACAACATTTTTCTTTTAGATAGTTTTAAATACAGAGAGAAGTGACGATAAAATTATACCGAATGGACTTAAAATTCAACTTTCGCAAATTTACGTAAAAAATAAAGAATTAATATGTATAAAAATTCCGAATATAATGAAACAAATAATAGTATTGATTGTGGTTTGTATGCTATAGCTTTTATTACATCGTTCTGCTTCAGAACAAAACCTTGTTTTGATTTAATTTTTGATTCAACTAAATTACGATCTCATTTACTCCAGTGTTTTGAAAAAAAAGAAATGTCTGAATTCCCCTTGACTGCAAAAAATTAAGTTTGAGAAAACAAAAACTAAAAAGAAATCATTATTCATAATTATTGTATTTGTAACTTACCGCAATGTTTGGATAACACGGTCTGTTGTGACAAATGCGATAAATGGTTCCACAAATGCTGCGTATACGCTTCTATGAACATTTCCATAGAAAAAAAATTCTTGTGTGGAATTTGTTAGAACAAAGAACAAAATAATTATAGTATTTAAGTTTGAACTGTTCGGTTGATCTGTTCTATATATTTGATTTTTATTGCTTGTTTGTAAATAATAATAAATAATTATCACATACAAATTTTGTTATGTTTCAGTTGAGAACGTTTGGTATACTTGTTCATTTATATAAATAAGCTTATGCATTGATTCCAACATCAATGTCTTGGATATCATCATATATATTGTATGTTTATCATATTAAATATGTGCTTTTAAATTGAACATTTCAGGCTTATCATATATCAATAAAAATTAATCGTAAATACATTCTGTGATCTTTGTATTTTATTCTCCAATATATTTTGGTATAAAACATGAATCTTATGGATGAATTTGAACAAAAACCCGTATAAAACTCATTATATACTTATCTTCAAATTCAAAATCATTTATTAATCTTTTACAATTCTATTTTAGTTTGGCTATTTCTTCAGCATTTTTCAATCCCCTGTCAACGATATTAAAAAAAAATATTTTACTTTTCTTCATACTACGACAAAAATTATCAAATAAATAAACAAAAACAATCAAAACTTTAATATATTATTTATTAAAACAGTCTGTACTTCATCTTCAGCCAAGTCTACCCGGTCCGATAAATCCTTCTTTACCTATGTTATCAGCGTTTTTCGCACCCTTTTCAGCGTTTTCCTATATGTCTTTGTTATCAGCGAAATCCGTTCAGCGTTTTAGACCGTCCCGTTTATCATTTCTGAACAAGTTTTTACTAAAAATTATTCATGAAAATGTTACAAAGCTCGCCAGAGGTTCGCTTAAAGTATTCGGTAAAAGCCACAGTTTATGTCTAATATTGGCGCTAATTTTACAAACACTAGCACCGAATTTGGATGGAATATTATAATGTTTAAACTGATTTTACACGTTTATATCAAAATGAATGAATATATGGGTATTTTATTTCGACTTAATGTTCTAAGAGATTGGAAATATAAGTTTAAATTAATTATTTACTAAAAAACGCAGGGAAGACGCATGAAAATACGAAATGGAAATATTATAGCGTAAGGGGACGGAAACAAAAGAGAATAGCAACGGAAACAATATTTTCCCCAAAAATCCTTAAAATGCTTTTTTCCCCCCTTTTTAAATAATCATCATTCTTTTTGCTTAATATGTATTGCCATCATCGTGTGTTGAATCTCATACCAGTGTTTGTACATATACAATTTTCAAAGCACATCAATACATGCGTATTTGCTCAGTGCAATGAAAGAAATTTAAGTTTTACCTTTTAAAAAAGGGTAAATTCGATTAATGAAAAAAAAAAAGAAAAAAAAAAAAAAGAAAGAAAGAAATGATGCAGCTGTGCGTATCCATGTGTGTGTGTGTGTGTGTGTGTGGGGGGGGGGTAATTTAACATTAAATATTTCCGAATCAAGCATGGTGAGGTACATTATATATTTTTTTCTTGAGAATATAATTTTAATTTATCTTTGGGCAGATAAAATAAAAAAAAACCGCTATATTTTTCTGCAAACAATATCTTAAAAAATTGTAAGAAATTTCTGTCATAACTTTAATTTTAAAAATGTAAATGTCCTTTTTTTCACTTTAAAGCGTGTGATATAGCAAATTAATACCCTTGAAATAGTGGTGTTGTATTAAATAAACATGTAAGCATGCATCATTTTATGGTTACTTACTTTTGTTTTAAATGTTTTTTGGTGACAGTGACTTTACTTATTTCTTTGATAAAGGCCAATTACTAATGATCAAAATAAAAAGTAAATGCAAAAAAGGATGATGCCCCTTACTTTTTTGGTTTGTTGGGTTTAACGTCCCACCGACAGTATTTCAGTCATTTGGAGACGATGTCTACTTGAGACAGATTAGTGTTGCCACACTGCAGTATCACGCGTAGACAGGTCACATTATCCTGACACCCGGTCAACAGGTCCTGGAACTACCCTTATAGCTTGTCGCCAAGCAAGGGAGCTATAGCAGTACCATTTTTTACAATTTTGGGAAATGTCACGCCCGGGATCGAACCTACAAACCTCCCGCCCCGAGGCGGACGCTCTAACCACTCGGCCACCGGGAGGGTCCCATACTTTTTAATACATAATATTTTTTTCATACCTTATAGAAAAGACTACCAAATTTGACCAAAATCTCTGTTAAAACTTACTCTAGCATATGTCTTCAATAACATTTTATGGAAGATTTTACGTAAATGTTGATATGAAAGGACACACTCATGTCAGGTCCTATTTATATCATATTGATTATGTTTTTAATCCAATTTAAGGTGTTGCATATCGCTTACAATTCAGGAGAAAGACATAATTCGAGAAATAGAAAGGGGGGCCATTTTGTTTTTACTCCAAAAAAAAACCCGAAAAATACCAAATCATTTTAAAATTTGATGGGTAAACACACACACATACTAGAAATAATGGAACACAATTTATTATGTAAGCTATTCGTAACATTCATGCTAACCACCAAATTTTTTTTACATCAGTTACTAATCGTTCTTGACGGTACCTTTAGACAGTACTTTGCGCCGGGAAAAGCCCAGAAAATTTTGCCCCAATGGAAACCATTACTCGCACATTTTCAGCGGCATGTCAACATCTGTTTTAAGTCTTAGGTATTTGGGCAGAAGTTTGATTAAATCCATATGATCATTCACCAAAGTGCTAAATTGGCCGATTTATTTTTATAGACATCTGGTTGCCACAGAAACACCAACGAAATATCCTTTTAAATTACATTTCTTAATTTAAACGTATATTCATAATCAACTCTCTCTCTCGCTCTCTCTGTATAAAGGACACATAAAGACAGTTTACAACTTTTTCCAGACATTATTCCAATATACATAACGTTGAAGCTGAACTCAGAAAATGCCCAATACTTTGAAAGCATGTTCTTCCAGGTTGAACCCTAGTGGGGTAACTTTGCGACCACACCCATCGCTGGAGAAGTTAGACTCTGATCACTGTTTTTCCCGATGTTCTTGCCTTTGAACAAATCTATGTAGGCTGTCGCCATATTTTCAAACCCTTCCGTCACATGCTCCCGCAATTTAAGCTTGCCCTGAAATACATAGGAAAAATTTATATTTATTAAATTGTTTCTACGGTTCCAGGCGGCCGTTGTCGACTATGTAGAAACCCATTTGCATTAAGTAGCCATTAGGGTGCGTCACGATGTGTGTCACATGTATAAAAAACACAGTTTTTCCCAGGAAAGTAATGCGGCAATCCATCATCTGTTGCAATGTGTATAAAGAGACTTACCACTCAACGTGTCGTTTATGCACAAGCCGAGCGATTGCCATGAATTGTGCCAATAGCGTAGAGAATGACCTTTCACCGTGCCACGTTTTGTGTCGAATGTACAGAGACTCACCTTTTTCAGGAAAGAAAATACGGCTGTGCCACTGTGCGGAGATTCACCCTCACACGGCCGCGTCTCGATCTGTGCCGACTGTAAAGTGACTGAGCCACCGGCCGTGTCACGATCTGTGTCAAATTGTATAGTGACAAAGCCAAACGACCGTGCCACGACCTGTGCCGATTGTAGGGTGACAAAGCCACCGACCGTGCCACGATCTGTGCCGTTGTATAGTGACAAAGCCACACGACCGTGCCACGATCTGTGCCGATTGTATAGTGACAAGCAAAGCTACAGTCACTCACCTCCTGCACGTACCCCTTTCATTCCGTACAATTTGTGCCAGCGATCCATCTCCGCCATGCCAATTACCCCCTCCACCTCAACCTCTTCGTGAGTATGTCCATGAACGGGTGGCCCACCTGCACACATAGAAGGATCGTTTTGATTTCGTACCGGTCCATTCCATACTTGACAACGTGTACGTATGATTTTTAACTGGTCTAAATTACACTTGGGGATAAGCCAACCCCCGCCCCGGGTTGTTGGTATATCTGTCTATATGAAAAAAATTGCATTTATAATACAATAAAACAATAAAAGATTAAAACAAAATGTAAAAATGTACGGCTTCAAATAAGGGTGATTAGCATACTGTTCTCATTTCTTTTTCTTTTCTACAGTTTTGACCTTATAACCTAACCTGTTTTAATTGGTCTATGATTTAAATCAAACGGAACAAATACAAATAAAAACAAAATAATGGGTGAATCAATTTATTATTAAAACACACTAAAGATATAATGCCCAAAAATTAAAAAAAATCATTAAAAATACTTAATAACTGCGTGCAGGGTCTCTTTAATACTATTTATATATATATATATATATATAAAAGAGACCCTACGCGTTGTCACGTTTATAACAATTAATTAATCTATTACTTTCATTACAACCATGTATCATTTCAAGCCAAAACATTTCCCAAACCGACAAGTGAAGCAAAAAGTAGGTCATGACCTACATGTATCAACATCATTAAAATAAAAAACATCTACTGACTTATAACTTAAGATTTGATTAATCACACGCGAAACTATTTAAAACAAACACAAATCACGTATTTGATATCGGTTTACTGAAAATTATTAAAAATCACGGCTAGCAGTAATATATATTCAGTACTGAATGCCGTCCAGAAAAAGCCCATTTGAACATTCTGCAAATCATATAAATCAAGAGATCGAGAAAGAGAAAGAAAAAAAAAAAAGAAAATCAATATGCGCTAATCCAACCAAGGTTATTTGGCATTACTTAATACTTAGCTGCACATCTCATCGATCATTCCCGTTTTTCCATAGTAAAAATAATTCCTTATTAAAAATAATTTAGAACGATGGAATGTGTCCAGACCTAAGGAGTTCCCCAAACCCAAATAAAGTGGAATTTGAGCTAGATTTTCCCCAAAGATGGTCGATGAATTATGTCTACCTGTATTTAATATTGCATTATTGACAACAATAGAATGAAACACACACAACACACAACACACCCCACACACAACATTATCAACATTTAATTGAATCTGAAGAGCGTTATATTGCTTTGTTGTTGTTATAGGTTGAAATACCCCGACAGTAATTCAGCCATTTGAGAGACCATGTCTACTTATGATATAGTGCTAAACAGGAGAGAGAGAGAGAGAATACCCTAGTTGTCGGGGTTTTATATTGGTTGGTCGAAACTGTAAGCCAAACAAAATTGACAAATCGGGCGAAATTTCACTTTCTTATGTCTACAATTATGCGTTTCGCTGGCAAAAGTCGAATAGTGTTTTGTCTCCTATTCGACACAAGTTTTTCCTCCAAAGCATATTCTACAGTTTTATTTTTAAAGCCAGAAAAACGGAACTAAAATTTAAATTCCCGTGTATGATGTTTTGTATTTTAAATTTAAGCTTTTAAACGGGGTCAATTTCTTGGCGAAAACGGGGCCCCTCACGAGGGTCGGGCGGTTACTTGCGTGTATCCCGGCAGGGCGTGGTAGCTAGGATACAGCCACACAGGGCCCCACGGGGCCCCTCGCCCCTTTTATCGGGGGGATCACAGAATTAGCGAAATCCCCGCCCACCTAAAACAACGTAAAAACGTAACGTCAGCAAAACATATTCACTGACAGATCTCCCATGTACTGATGTAATTTATTTTCCCCCGTTACCACGGTGAGATATAAATTTTTGGGTCACTCAAATTTTCATTTAAAAATGCCCCTTTTTAACATTAGAGATAGAGAAAGGATATTTAAATTTATTTTGGGGTTTTGGGAAAATACGTATCGATAAATTTTGATTTTTTCACGGGGGTAAAAGGGGGACGGGAATAGTGAAAATTATTTTCATTTTGAGTTTAAAAAATTTTTCCCGCATTCACTAAAAAAAAAAAATTTTTTTAAAAGCTTAAAAACCCATTTAGATTCACACTCTTTTTAAATAAAAAAATAGTTCCGTCACGTCTTTTCCCCTTGACACTGTAAAATAGGATTTTATTCACTGATATTAAACAGTATTTCATCAGTTAGCAAAAATTTCTAACACGACTTGCATCTTTATCTTCATACAGAAAAAAGGGAAAAAAAATTTGGGGGGTAAATTCGCAAAAACGCACTGGAACCCGCGTTTTCGGGGAAGCTTTAATAATATCTATTCCCTTAAAAATTTCCCCCCCCTAAAAAGCAGTTATGAATGAAGTAAACACGTAGAAAAAAATAAAACCTATTTTAAAAAAATATCGTTGTCTGCATCGTAAAAGGGGTAAATTTTCCTCCGGTGCTCATTGTGAGTTAGGGGGTAGTAATGACACATGGAGAGTTGTTGATAGACAAAATGACGTTTATCGTTTTTAAAAAAAAATATGTCATTCAATCGCTACATTCCGGAGAAAAAAAAAGGGTTTTAAAACCCACAAATTTGTTTAAAAAAAATTTAAAACCCAAACAAAGGAAGTCTGAGTTCTTTATCAACCCCATCGAAGGGGAAAAAAAGGCGACTTAGTGAAGGGGACTAACCTTAAAACATTCCAAGATAAAGCTGGAGATTCTATACGCCCAAAAAACATCTGCGTCAAATTCTCTTGTAGCAAAATTCCGGGTCCCCCGTGACTTTTCGCGTGACATTACACATGGTCTCCAGAAACCCCCGAATTTTAATCAAGTTGATATCACAATGAAAAACATCCCAAATTTAAGAGAAAGCAAAAAATCATTCACAATGTTTGCTGGGCCCAAAATCACGGTGGCACAATTTAAATGTAAACATATAAACAAAATGAAATAAACACATGTGTTGAACCGTTCCTCTTTTGAAATTTGTGGGTTTAAAACTTTTGCTTTAATGGTTTGGGTCATCAAAGTGTGTGTAATACACATTTATAGTTTTTCTAGCTTTTCATTTTGAACATCGATTTGTTCATTGGTTAAAAATTAATTTTAAGAGACCAAAAAAAAAACGTTACAAAAAAATATATTTAATTTTAAAAAAAATGTGCCATTTTTTTTACTTTTTTATTTTTTTCTCAGCTACATTTACGGGGGGGGGTAAAACGATCGGCAAAAAAAGAGGGAAGTTTTTTCGGTTTTTAAAGTTGCTACGCTTAATAAATGAATCCGAAAAATATTTTGGGAAAAAAGTGTTTGAATCGAAATAATTTTTGGGCTCTACCCGGGGCGTTGTTGTTTATTTTCACACAGGTTTGTGTTCAGGTACGTAATTATATCATCGGGCTTCGCCCCTCGTGATATAATTTAAATTTGCACCCGAACTCCAAACCTGTGTGTAAATAAACAAAAACGCACCGGTTTGAGGGCAGATTATTTCTTAAATTTATGCTAAGTATGCCCCCTGTATATGTAATTATATTTCTACTCAAAAAAAAATTAATAGTTTTTTTTTTTAATGTTCGTTAGTAGTATGTATGTTAAAAGACGCTTTTACTACTTTCGTTTCTAAAAACAGAAAAAAAATTAAAATTGTTGATAGACTTCCAAAGGTAGTAAAAGAGAGTACAAATCCCCGATTTTATTTCCTTTAGGAATGAAAAGAGACCAAAAATACTGGGGAAAAAGTGGCGTACGTTGTCAAGGTAACAGTCGAGGGGCCCTGGTGCGCAGTGTTCAAGCCTTCGCCACCTCAGGTTCTTGTGTTGAAGGCAAAGCCCCAAAACCCAGGTCAAACCCGTTTTGCCAATCACTTTTCTGTTACTGCCGCAGAAACCCATGATTTTTTCAGCCCTAAGAAATAAACATTTTCCATTAAATTTTACATTTATGTATTATATTCTTGCATATGCTTCAAACAGAAAAATAAATATTTGAAAAAAAAAAATATTTTCTCTTCTGGGAACAAATAAAAAGGGCATATAGGGAGTCGCTGAAATGTCTAGACAAAATGGGGAAAAAAAACTAGAATAAACATTTAAAAACTCATTTTTTAAAAAATACTGCTTAAGCAACGTCCATGTTGAATTTTTTAGCCTTTGAGTGTTTTTTAAATTTTAAAAAATTTTCGTTTTATTTTTTTTTTTTTTTTTAAAATTTCGCAACAAAAGGGGTAAAAATGTATTCCTTTTAAATTTAAATTTGACACTTCACATTTCATTTCAGTAACTTAAAAAATTTTTTTTGGGCCCACCCCTGTCATATGCCTCTACTTGTATGAAACTAAGTCAAGTTCTGCAGCCCAAAGAAATTTTTTTTATATATTTCAACTTATTTTAATGTTAAAAAAGTAGTTCCGCCCCAATTGTTTTGGGAAAGATCCAGGAAGCTGTGGTCTCTTTAGGGTTTTTTAAAAATGCTGTCCACCCCCATGATGCAGTTACCCTAAATAAAAATACGGCTCTTTTTTGTATATGCACTAAATGGAACCAATTATGCGAAAATTTACCCCTTTTTTTAAAAAAGTATTTTTTTTAATGGTTAAAGCTATACATTGAAATTTTTTCTTGGATTTGTAAATTCTTTTTTAAATTTTCAAAAAGAAAATCCAAGAATGTTACCCCTTAAATATTTTTTTTTTTAGAATATAACCATTACGTAATTGCCCCACAAAAAAAAAAAAAAATAAGCCCCTTCCCCCTTTAGCCCCAAAGAGAACCGGGGAAAGAGAGACCGGGGGAAAGGTCTCCCAATTCCGGGGAGACGGCCACCGGACCTCGGGGGACAAGGGGGGGTGTCCGCCACCCAGGAAACCACTGACATAGCTGCCCCCCCGGATAAGGGCCCCCGACCCACTGGAAAAAAACCTATAAAAGGGTCAAAAGGCCATACAAGGTGAAGCAAAAAAACACTTGTTTGAATATCGACGGACAAAAAGTCCTGGAGAAAAATAAAATACAGACACAATAAAAAAAACCCCTTTTTTTTGATAGATAGTCTATTTTTTTAAATGAAATTATTTTGCGCTATATCCAATGTTTTTTTTTTTTTTCTCTTTTTTTTATTTCGATGGACATATCAAAATATTTTTGACAAAAACAAAATATGAACATTTTATCTCGTTAAAAAACTATGTTTTGTTATCGAACAATAATCCGGTACTTTTCTTATTTTTTAAAAAAAGACTAATTTTTTAAAAACAGCGCCTTTTTTTCTCTGTGTATCCGTGTTTTAAAACATATCGTAGATGAAAGACTTCATGCAATTATTTCCATACGAAGGGGCAAAAATTTTGTGACATACCTATACTTTTAAAACATTATAATGGGATTAACCCCATAAAATTCATGTCAAACATTTAAAAATGAAACAATTTTGAAGGGGATTAAACAATGATTTTTTTTTTCTCTACAGGTGTATAGAATTTGAGCAACAACATTGTACGGGAAAATAGGTGCCCGATCCTCAGGAGCTGTCTGTCTGGGTTTTAAAGTAAAATGTTAATTTGATTTTCACATGATTTTTTTTTAGCTGTTGTTTTTTTTTTAAACTTTTTTTTCATAAAAAAAGAAGTGTGAAAAATCAAGAGATTATTAGAAAGTATCTAACAAATTTTCCTGCATGGGTCAACTATTTTTTTAAGTATACATCCCATGGTAAAATTTTGTTTCTACAAAATTTTTTTTTGCGCTAATCTTTACAAAAAACAACAACAAAAAAAAAAAAAGGGATGATCTAGAAATATGGGAATTTTCACAAAAAAAAAAATTTTAAATGCAAAAAAAAATCTGAAAGTTTAAACAGCAAAACATTGTCTAAAGACCTGGCAATCTGGTTCCAATCATTGTGTCCCCAACCCCTCATCGTCCCCGGAAAATTCTAGAATTAAAAATTAACTCAAAAAAATTTTTGCGATACATTATTTTTTTGTAACTGGTTGTTTGTTGGGTTACAGATGATAAAATAAAAAAAAAATGAAAAAAAAAATTAAAACCCGGACTTCCCCCTTTTTTTTGCAAAAGTCCGTGTTTCCCCGCTAATAAAAAACTCGGCCCCAAGGGAAAAAGGCTATTCCGTAAGTCACTGGGAAATCGAAGGAAATAAGAATCTTTTTCCCCCCAAAACAAGTGTTTGCGGTACCACGGATGCATTTTCCCGGGATTAAGTGAGTGATGTGACCAGTCTTGCCCGGCAAACGAAAAAAGAAACCCAAAAAAATTTGGTTTTTATAATTATAAATAAAGATTCATACGTTTTTTTTTAAAAGTATTGTCTGTCACGGTTTTGGGAAACCAAACATTTTTTTTAAAAACCCGGAAAGGTTGCATTGAGTGGCCCAAAGCGTTTAAAACAGGGGAAATTATAGCGTAAAACCCACAGAAATTTTTAAAAACAAATTCTTAGTTATTGAAAAACTAAAAATTGCTTTTCAGTTATTTGGAAATTTTGTCTAAAATGCAAAAGATATTGCTGTGCTGTAAACAAATTACCAAACCACACCGATAGTTTTTTCTGACACGGGGAACTGTCCAAACTTCCTTTGTGTAGAGTCAAAAACAAAAGAGATTCCCCGTTTTCCCCTTTTTTTAAAGGGGGTTGGTGGGATCAAACCCCCAGGGGGGGTTTCTCTATCAACTCACCTCAAGGACCCGGTACAGTGTGTCAAGAGATTTTGCATTCATAAAGAAAAGAAAAAAACATAGTTGCAAAGCTCAAAAAGTTCCAAAATGTGTTTAAAGAATCTAGAAATAAGTAGGAAAAATGAAAAAAAACACAAACTTGTGCCCCTTGACATTTGGTAAATGTAATGTATTCGCTCTGCCCCATAAACCTTTTTTCTGGTACTTAACAAACGGTGTGGTGTTATATATATATATTTATATTATAAATATATTATATATATATAATAATATTTAATATATATATATATATAATGTGGTGTTGTGGTGTGTGTGTGTGTGTGTGCAGACTCGGGAAAAAACATGATTAAAATACACAAAATTAAAAAAATGTATCCTCGTGTCAAATTTTTTAAAAATTTTAACATAAATATATGGACTCATTTTACGAAATATAACAGAGCCCCTTCCTGTTTTTTCAGTTGGGGACTAAAAATGTTATTTTTGAGGGCCCGACAAGGTTTTTTTTAGGTTTTTGAAGACTATCCCTGAGACGATTAGTCTACCATATTGCAGTATAACATCGTAGACTTGTGACATAATACAATGTATTGAACTGAATTAAAGAGCTACTTTGTCCTTTTGAAATTGTTTCTCAATGTGACAATGTATTCCAGTGAATATCTTTAAAACTTTTTAAGCATTGACCTGAACAAAAACCCTAACTAAAGTCGAAAAAGGGGCACAGCTGTGCCAAAAAATAAATTTAAGGGTTACTTGCCCTTTTGGAATGTATATTTTCCCCCTTTCTTGACAGTGTATGAAAAAACTTTATCAACCCAGAAAACTCAAGTCGAAAAGGGGCAAATCCTTGCCAATATGGAGTTTTAGGTTACCTGCCCCTCGAAAGGGTTTATTTTAAGATAGTAATCAAGTGTGAATGTGTGACATTTTCAGAGAAATAACTTTATAACTAATAAACCAACGCCTTCACCGGCGAGAGGAAAACGTTGATAAATCTGATGTTAAAATGTAATTCGAAGATAAACAAGATAGATGTGTTTCGAAAAAAAAATCTATGACCCCGTCTGAACAGTCAGATGTCAAATAATTGAATGCCAATTGAATGCTATTCATGAGTGGAGTAAGTATGTCAAATATATAGACCCCCATATAGTTTATGAAGTAATGCCTCAAGACAAAAAAATCATTAACAAAATATGTTACAGGATGTGACAAATGCCCCCGAAGTGCAGATTCATGGTTTTGTGAAACATTTCCCGACATTTCTTTTGACTTTTCCTTGACATTTTCAACAATGAAATCACTACATCATTATGCATGTATGAAATACACAATAGCTAAGAATCACATGCATAATTGAACCCTACCGGTCGTGAATATTTTGATTATTTCCATTACCATAGCAACCAGTATTTTTATTCAAGAAAAATATCAAAGTGAGGTGCAAAATCTCCATATTGCCATCATATACCAAGTTCACTGAGCTAGCTTATAATATGGGGTAAAGTTAACACAGCATCCCAATTTCTGGAACAGCCGGACGGAGGCAAACCAATGCACAATCAGGGCTTATGATAATTGACCTCTTAGTGTGACCATGACCTTTCAGCTATGAATCAGGGTATTGTACACAACACATTGTATCATTACGGTGCACATTAATGAAGAAAAAAAATTGAGGAGTGACAAACATATGGATCAGACACAAAAACAAACCTTTGAACTCTAAGTGTGACCTTGACCTTGGAGCTTCAGACATGGGATTGTGCGACACATTGTCTCATGATGGTGACAATTTTTGCCTGTAATTCAAAAAGCCATCAAGGAATGGAGCAGACACAAAAATAGACTCCATTATTGACCTTTGGTGTTGATGTTGATGTTGATGTTGATGTATTGGGGTTTACCGTCGCTGCGATAGTATTTCAATCATATAGCGACGTCCAGCTAATTACAGGTGGAAGAAGACCCCGAGTACACAGAGGTACCCAGGTAGAACCACCGACCTACCGCAAGCCAGCTGGAAGGCTTCCTCACATGAAAAATCCGAAGTCCCTACCGGGATTCGAACCCACAGCGGTGAGGGGCTGAGAGATTTGTAGTCCACGACTGTAACCGCTCGGCCACGGCGGCCCCTTTGAACTTTAAAGTGTGACCGACCTTGTTGTTGGAGCTACAGACCTGGAGAATGCGCGCAACACATTGTCTTAAGGTTGTGGACATTTCTGCCAAGTAATTTCAAAATTTATCAAGGAATATCAGAGTTATGGAGCAGATACAAAAAAAGACCCAATTTTTGAACTCAAAGTCTGATCCTGACACATCGTCTTATAATGGTGAACATTTCTGCCATGTTTTTTTCAAAAGCCATCAAGAAATATCGGAGTTATGGAGAGGAAACGAAATCCGGACGGCAGACGGACAGACAGTCAGACGGACGGACGGACGGTGCGATTACTATATGCCTACCTACGGGGACATACAAAATAAAGGGAGATAATTAAAAGAAAAAGAACCAGACAGAGTTTTGTAATCATAACACTTCTGCTACTCACTGTTTTCATATTTCAAGTTTCAAATCAATACCTTGAGTAGTTGAGGAGTAATGTTCTGGACCAAAATTGATATTAGATTTTAACATTACATTTGTCATATCTTTTAAATGAATTCTAAACCTGGAATATTAGCATACCTCATATAGGGATCGACGCTCAGAAATACCGCCTCGCAGAGTATTTTCTGAAATGTAGAATACATTAGCTGAACCACTATTAAATCATAGAAACAAATTATCAATATAATAATCATTTCACTAGCTTTGAAGTAATTAGGTAAGTATAAATAAATGTTAGCGTACGTGTATAGTAAAATTCTAAAATTCTAGTCCTATTTTGATCATTTTTCATAATTGCCGCAGTCGTCCTCCCATGACACCATATCTTATTTTACACGATCCCTGCACAGCAAAACTAATTGTTCGGGTTAAAGTTAATAAACCGATTTACAGAACGTTTGATTTTCCTCTGAACCAACTGTGTCTCTATATACTTGAACTGCCATCTGTACAATGTACCTTCTCAGTCCTACAGTAAAGCATTCAATCATGTTTGTGTTCCCTTGGTCATTTTAGACACCAAATTCTTTCATGGCTTACATTAACTAATGATAACTTCATATGTCCGTAAGACAGCACGTTCGACTATTACGCTGCTTATTAGTTTTAAAGTCGTGTTGGGCTTTAACCAATTTTAATTTTATTTGCACGCAAAACCTGAACCTTTAAAATTGTAAAATTTGGGTGATTTCCCCATCACAGGTAATACTGTCACAGATGGTACTGAAACTATATTTAGACTAATTAAAGGTTAAACCACAAAGAAAATTTTACTTTTTCTAAAACCTTTACTATTATGTCCATTTACATACCGGAAACCACGAACATACAGTTTTTGCGAAAAAAAAATCTCTTACAGTATATTAAATGCCGATTTTGTTAGCCGCTGGGCAGTATTTACATTTTAGGGTCACTGCCCTATGACGTCATCAATAGACCACGTGTCATTTACCATCTTTCATATAAATGTATTTACTTATTAATCATATTTAAAACGTTTTAATCAAACATGTCATATTTGTTTTTGGTCTAGTATAAAGTTAAAGGTTTTATCAAGTTGTTTCTGTGAAATAAATCCGCGAATTTGACGAAAATAAATTATATATTTGTGATTACGCAAATCAGATTGACAGTGAATAAAATGTAAAATTCAGAGATAAAAAGTTTTCAAGTGAATAGAAGTTAAAATTTTCATAATTTGAATATGTTTTTACCACTATAACTTGACGTATTCCTATACTTTGGTGTAAGTAGTACAACCATTGTTTTTTTATTTTAATTCTCTCCTTCCCGAAAATTTATGAACTGACACTTATCATACAACAACTTACTGGTATAAATTTTGCTTTTGATATAAAAAAAAAAAAGAAGCAAGTTTTGCTTAGTTTTGATGATGTTATTGATTATGTTATTGAAAGTATCTCGTTAAGACATGTTTAAGCCAACATTTTCACCCCCCCCCCCCCCAAAAAAAAATGCTAGTGGTTTAAAACGTAACACGCAAACTTCATTATTTTCTACTCGCATTTTGCCGAAATGCGCGTATTAATTTTGAGCCCTGTCAGTTGATATGTTTAGGATTTTACTTATTTATTTTGTGGAAACCCAAAGCAGATACAGGATTTTAACGGAAACAAGAAAAGATTAAAACAAAATGTTTTAATGGACGGCTTATAATAAGCATACTGCCCCCCTTTATTTCTCTTTTCTTCTGATTTGACCTTATAACCTAACCTGTCTATGCACTGGAATTTATATTAAATATACAATAAAAATATATAATAATAATAATACTAATAATAATGACCTCTCTTAATATTAATATTATTTATATAGAGAGAGGCAGTTATTACTTGATAATTTTTCCTGCACGAGTCCCGAGTCTCTCTAGGCTTAATAATATGACTACCAATTAAGTAGCATTTTCCACATATTTTATGGCATCTTGTGGAAGCGATAAGTAGGTTATGACCGTATGTATGTAAAAATCATTAAAATACATACATCTACTGACTAACAATCTATTAGATATGATAAAATCATTGGAAATTATTTAAAACAAACACAAATCACGTATTTGAAACTTTTAAACAATCACATAAAAAATATCAGTCACTGAAAAATATTACTATCACAACTTCACATTCGACTGCAATACTAATTTTGCACATGCGCAAACGGAAATGTAAACCCATTTTAATTGGACATACTAATATATACAGTACTTAATAAAAGTAATGTATATACAGTATCGAATACCGTCCAGAAAAAAAGAGGGATTTTGATATGAAGGTATGTAAATTAACGTTACTCATATTTTTGATAGGACCAGGACCTTTATGTCAACATCATCAAATACTGTTTTTAGAATACATTCTGATATGACTTTTTTTTCAATATGTCCACTCCCCACCCCATCATCACTATGCAGTACATTAATCGATCAGTTTAATAAAGTCCGAATGAAGAATATATCTTAATATTTTTGATACGAATGTAAATTAATTAATTCAGCTACACATTTACACCCTTATTCGTTCGTTGTCATCTTGGATTTAGCTTGAAATTAGTTAAAGTAACTGTGAATTGTTTGTTTTTAAGATATATAGTGCTGGCAGAGTTTTGTCTATTGATGACGCCATAGCAAAAGGAGAGAAGTCAGTCAATCTTTTCTCACCTGGGTCATTTTTGCAACTTTCAATAGCCGATTTTATACAAACTTCAGATAATTTTAACATATTTTTTGTACAGAAGGTCTTATATTAATGCATTCTAACAGATAATTATGGAAATGAAATCTTTGTAGTTGACCTTAAACCTATATTTAGATTCATTCACTTTTCCCACATGCGCTAATTTCTAAGATGAACTTACACAATCGCTACCCTGAACTGGTGAAGAAGCCATGTTGCGGAACGTGTCCTCAGGTATATCGTATTCTATATTTAACCGATTTCGCCAAAGTTGGTTTTTCGAAAACAGCGTTTTCCTGTGCAACGTGACCTACACTTTGTGAGTTTATTTGTCAGGTAGCAGACTTCACCAAAATTTACGAGGGTGAGATGAAACTTATTTTTTTTAAATGTCTGCCGATCATCTGTGAACGAGCTGCTTTAATGATCAGATTCCCATGAACACGTCCCGTATCTTTTTGCTGAGATATATAGGTATGAAAGTTTGTTGCATGCAAAACTTTATCTAAAATTTCCAAGTCCAAAAAGGGCCAAAATATGGATAAATTGGTCAAAAGTTATCTTAATTGTTTAATATCAATTTCACGCGTGTTTCGCAGTATAGCGTGAAATGTGTCTGAACTGTTGCGGAGTGTTACCGCTGGTGGTACATGTATCGCACGAGATTATCGTGCGTACAGTGCAGTGTGTAGGAGCGTTAATACCACCAGACGGCTTCGCACTGACACGTCTGATTTTACTCTATGGAACAAAATTTGGGCAAAAATACTTCTTGCCTTCTGACATGTTTATTGGTTCATTTGTCTAACTGACCAGCATGATTTTGACTAGTACAATATGGCGTACTCGTATGTGTTCGTCTGCATTATTTGTTTTATTATATTAAACATTCATTATTCGTACATATCACAATAAATAACTGAAAATACATTTGTTTTTATTTCCAATTCATCACCGTATAACACTGTGTATAGCTGGATTTGATTAAAATGAAATCTATTTCGTCGATTTAACGCATCTATGAATGACTCATTTAGCTACAGCAAAATAACACATGTACGCAAGCAGAATAACAAATGTCAGAATGTGCACCTAGCATGATGACGTTAGAGGGCGCTTCTCCGGTGTAACTCGGTAGTTCGGGAAGAGTCGGCAACTGTGGCTATTTTCCAGAGAGTAAATAAATGGTTCTTCTATTGGGGTTTACCGTCACTGCGATAGTGTTTCAATCATATAGCGACGTCCAGCTAATTACAGGTGGAGGAAGACCCGAGTACACAGAGGTACCCGGGTAGAACCACCGACCTACCGCAAGCCAGCTGGAAGGCTTCCTCACATGAAAAATCCGAAGTCCCTACCGGGATTCGAACCCACATCGGGTAAATAAATGGAAAAAGTAAACAAATCGTTTGAAAGTGAAAGTAGATCCATTGCTAAAAGATATAACTGCATTATTAGTTGTGTGTGACGTAGTCACTCACAGCTATAGTACTTACATTCGGAGGGTCCAATTCTCTACATTTAAAACCGAATGACCTCTTAATTTTGTAAGAATCATCGAACCATTGAAAAGAGTTCTACAACACAGGCATGCTGAGATTCAGCCAAAGTGTTGAAAACTCAACTTTGAGTAAAAAATACATTACGGGAAACAATAATTGTATGTAGCATAAAAACACAAAATAACTATTTTCCGTGTGATGTTGCGTATCTTTCACTTAACCATGCGGAGGAGTATTGTTTCTTTCGATGCAAAGGTGGCTCGGTGCCTGAAGTTGGGTGGTAGATGTTCAGGTTTTGGTTATTTAGTGGTGTTTCAATAGTCCATATAGAATAATAGAAAGCTTGAATTCCGATACAAATCCACAAAACTTGCTTATAATCACATCAAGCTATCTAAGATACATCGAGATACCTCAGAGGTTATTTGTTGCTCTATGGAATAACTGACATATGTATATGTCTGCTATCAGAAGTTACTAAGGACATAGAGCCACTGATTTGCATCTATAAATAGAAACTGTGCTGTCGCTCGGTAGTACAAATCAAAGCGCTGTTAGTGCTAAGAGAGTTCTTTTGTTTATCAAAGAAACTTTAATAAAAGAGGGTCAAATTTTCGCGCAATGGTAATAGTCCCGCTTTAACGTTGCGTTAACATGGTCATTACAAGAAATTAAAGATGAATGCACCATTTTTTTCATCAGACTGTTAACAATTGTCACATCGCCACTCTTACTCTCCCTATTTCATAGCTAACAATGAACAATCTTTATTATTTTAATAGTTTGATATTTGGCAAAAACTAAGTAACACTACATACCTGCAGCTTATCAAACCCTCTTCCACTTGAGACACACACAACTACAGTGCTTTCAGCGCTTTGATAAATAATACCAGAGATGTGAAAACCTAGAGGGATAAGCAGCTCTAAAAATAGAAAATTATCATACGTATACCCGTACTTCCTTGCGCGCGCTCGGCTATTATCGGTTGTTTCCGTAATCGTCAATTTTTGCTCTCTCCATAAATTTCGGCGATATCCGTTGATATAGTTTGTGGGCAACGCATTGACGTCATTTCAGTCATATAGCGACGTCCAGCTAATTACAGGTGGAGGAAGACTCCGAATGCACGGAGGAATCCGGGTAGAACCACCGACCTACTAACTTTAAAAATAAGTTTATATGGGGCCGTAATATTGCAAATAATCAATAGTTATCTAACTTGATGGTTGGATGACCCTGAACACATTTGTTAGTTTTTAAGTTAATCCAAGAAATGATTGCTGTTATTTTTGTTAGCATGATGATGATTGATTTTTGAGTTTGCCGTCGCTGCGACAGTAAATCAGTCATATAGCGACGTCCAGCTAATTAAAGCTGGAGGAAGACCCCGAATGCACTGAGGCATCCGGGAAGAACCATTGACCTACCACAAGCCAGTTGGAAGGCTTTCTCACATGAAAATCCGAATGACCCTGCCGGGATTCGAACCCAATCAGTGAGGGGCTGAGTAAACATGATACTAAGTCCAATTAGGACCACATTTTACATTACATTTAGTCAAAAGTTATCTAACTTGTTTGTTTAATGGCCCTTAAGTGGTGGAGTATTTAATCAATAAGTAAAGCCGGTTACTAAGATATATACATGTACATGATAGTAAAATGCATGCAAATCTCTGGAAACATGTGGCGCCAACACCAAGGTGACATACTTCGTATATTCGAGCAAAAAATGAATAATGTCAATTAACGAATTTTTTGCTTGTTTGTTAATTGGATTTAACGTCCCTACGATAGTATTGTCTACTTGAGAGGGGCCTCCGTGGCCGAGAGGGTAAAGTCGCAGACTTTAACACTCACTCAGCCCCTCACCGCGTGGGTTCGAATCCCGGCAAGGTCATTCGGATTTTCATTTGAGGAAGCCTTCCAGATGGCTTGCGGTAGGTCGGTGGTCATCCTACCATCAAGTTAGATAACTATTGATTATTTGCAATATTACGGCCCCTTATAAACTTATTTTTAAAGTTAGTAGGTCGGTGGTTCTACCCGGATTCCTCCGTGCATTCGGAGTCTTCCTCTACCTGTAATTAGCTGGACGTCACAATATGACTGAAATACTGTCGAAGCGACGGTAAACTCAAATAGTCAAGTCAAGTCTACTTGAGACAGATACAGTGCTGCCACAATGCAGTATCACGCCGTAGACATGTGGCATGTTACCACACCCAGTCACATTATCCTGACATCGGGCCAACCAGTTCTGGACCTACCCTTATATGCTAAGAGTCAAGCAAGGGAGCTATAAGGTACCATTTTATCGACTTTGGTATGTCGCGGCCGGGGATCGAACCCACGACCTTCTGATTCCAGGGCGGACGCTCTAACCACTCGGCCACCGGGACCGGTAAAATAACGAATTATGCTAGAATCTACTCCGTAAGGTTTGAAAGTCAGCTCACACGATATTGCATTTCTGTGCATAATAATAATAATTAATCAATTAATTAATTAATAATTTAATAATAATATCAAGAAATGAAATAATCGAACTGGCGGGGCATACCTTTTTTGCAGTTCATGCGTTTTAATTTGAGTTACTTTTATATTTAAGACTTAACACAATTAATTCAAATACAGACATTTCTGAAACTAGGTATCTCAGTCAAAAATATCTCGACATATGAAATGTTATAAAAAACCTATATCAATGCAGGTAAAAAAATAAGACTTATTTACATAATTCAAAGCAGCCCGATGTGCAGTCTTCGTGAGAGGACACCCAACTTCAAGCTACAGACTCCAATACAGAAAGACACCCCCAGAGTCTACCGAGAGGGGGGGAGGATGATAGACTCAAATGGACGGAATTCATGGAATCGACACGGCCTGCTCAATCGACTACGAATACAGCACCAGGAACAGTAACCTGCTCGTGTGGAAAGGTGTGCAAAAACCAACGAGGACTCCGAATCCATCAAGGAAAAACTGGGTGTCAACGTGTGAAGCCACGAATGCAGCGCTTAGTCGCTTTGACTAGTGAGACGCAGGAGTACCACAGTCCGGACGAAACCCACAGTACTGAGGAACTCTCTGTAATCGAGACAACACATGATGATATCTTCCAGGACCCAGAGATGGGTGTAGAGGACCCCCTCATGGAGCTACTTGAGCTCGACCGCAGCCACGAAACACAACAGGAAGCTGATCTGGATAGACCACGCTTAGACCCTGCTACTAGAACCAAGAAACAAAGGATCAAGTGGCCCAAGGCATCAGACAAGAAAACCTGGAACCAATTCGATGAGGACCTAGATGCAATCCTCGAAGCGTCCATGCAAGGATCAGTGGACCGGAAGCTGCATACTCTTACCACGTTAACCTACTCAGTGGCAAAGGAACGGTTTGGTCTTGAGGAGGCAAAGGTACAGAAAGAGCCTCCAAAACCCAACAGACGGCAATCCCGAATCAAGAACCTGAGACGTGAACTTAGGCAGTTAAAGCGCCGCTACCGAGAGAGTTCATCATTGGAACGTCTTGGAATAGCCCAACTTAGGGAAACAGTTCGCACTCAACTGAAGTCTCTGCGGAAAGCCGAAACTACAAGGAGAAAGGCAAGGGAGAGAACCAGAAAGAGAATGGCATTCACAGCCAACCCATACAAGTTTGCGCGCAATCTTCTAGACAAAGAGCGGTCCGGAGTTTTAGAATCACCAGTTGAAGAGGTCCAGAGATACCTTCACGAGATACACTCCGACGCCATAAGAAACGACGCACTAGGGGACTGTGAAAGGATTGAACCAGCACCTCCTCCAGAAGTTGAGTTCCCGACATCAGAACCAACTCTGAGTGACGTAAAGGATATTGTCAAGAAAGCTAGATATGGTTCTGCTCCTGGACCCAATGCCATCCCGTATAAAGTTTACAAGATGTGCCCTCTCATACTAAACGGTTATGGAGGATCTTTAAGGTGGTTTGGAGGAAAGGGGAAATACCAGAGGCCTGGAAGGAAGCAGAGGGAATATTCACTCCCAAGGAAAGGAACTCTACAACTATCAACCAGTTCCGGACCATCTCTATGCTAAATGTAGAAGGGAAGATATTCTTTGCTGAACTAGCCAGAAGGTGTACGACCTACCTCACAGCCAACAAGTACATCAATACCTCGGTCCAAAAGGGAGGAGTTCCAGGATTCTCCGGCTGTGTAGAACACACAAGTGCCATAACTCAACTAATACGAGAGGCAAAGGCAGGAAAAAAAGACCTTACAGTGGTTTGGCTCGATCTAGCCAACGCATATGGCTCCATTCCTCACCAGCTGATCTACACAGCTCTCCAGCACTACCACATACCGCAGCATGTACAGAAAATCCTCACCAGCTACCTTGACGGGATAAGACTCAGGTTCTCTGTTGGTGACCAGCTGACAGACTGGCAGAAGTTGGAGAAAGGAATTGTCACAGGATGTACAGTTTCTGTGGTACTTTTCATCATGGGCATGAACCTATTGATCAATGCAGCCCTCAGAGAGACACGCGGACCAAAGACGGAATCAGGGATATATCTTCCATCTGGTAGAGGTTTCATGGACGACCTCACTCTAACAACAACTACACATGTACAGGCAAGATGGATGCTAACAGCTCTGACAGACGTCGCGTCATGGGCTAGAATGAAATTCAAGGCCGCAAAGTCCAGATCTCTCATCATCAGGAAGGGCAAACCAACAGACATATTCTCTCTTCGTGTACAGAATGAGGAGATCCCATCAATTACCAACAATCCAATCAAATGCCTAGGGAAGTGGTTTGATGCAAGCCTTGAAGACAGAGATAATGTCAAAAAACTAGAGACCCAGGTAGAAGAGGGACTGAAGAAGATAGACCTAAGCAACCTACCTGGAAAGTTCAAAGCCTGGATGTACCAGCATGCCTTACTACCTAGGCTGATCTGGCCCATGATGCTGTACGACATCCCAAGCTCAACAATAGAAGCCTTGGAGAGGATCACCAGTCGTCACCTAAGAAAGTGGCTAGGAATTCCACCAAGCTTTTCCAGTGTAGGGCTATATGGAAAGAGCAATAAGCTACAACTCCCGCTTTCATCACTGGTCGAGGAATTCAAGACAGCCAAAACGAGACTGGTACTTACTCTAAGAGACTCCCCAGATGAGCAGATTCGAGATGCTGGTATTGTTACACGTACGGGCAGGAAATGGGCAGTCACAGAGACGGTCGGCCAGGCGGAGAGTGATCTCAGGCACAGAGACATTGTTGGTATAACCGCTGTTGGACGTCAAGGGATTGGTGTGAAGAAAATCAACCTGTGGAGCCGGGCAGACCAGAAAGATAGGCGAGCCATGATCCAGGCAGAAGTCAGGAGGACAGAAGAGAACAGGAGACAAGCTAGGGCAGTAGAGATGGGATCGCAGGGGGCATGGACAAATTGGAACACCATGGACAGGAAGCTGACCTGGGAGGACATATGGAAATATGAACCATTAAGACTTTCCTTCCTACTCAGGTCAGTTCATGACCTTCTGCCATCCCCCGCTAATCTTTGCCGATGGGGACTCACAGATGATCCAAAATGCCACCTCTGTGAGCGTCCAGGCACCCTAGAGCATGTTCTTTCTTCCTGTTCCACAGCACTATCTCAAGGAAGATACAGATGGCGTCATGACTACGTCCTCAGAGAGGTGGCTGACTGGCTTGAACAAGAGAGAAAAAAGGAACGCAGGAGTAACTCCCAGAGACAGCACATCAATTTTGTGAAGCAGGGTGAAACTGCAAGCGCTAAGTTCCCACAGAAATCATCAATCCTGGATGGCACAAGTGAGTGGAACATGAGGGTCGACCTAGATAAGAAGCTGGTGTTCCCAGACATAGTGCACACAAACCTAAGACCCGACATAGTACTGTGGTCTGAGACAGGAAAGCGACTCATCGTGATTGAGTTGACAGTACCATGGCAGACCAGATGCGAGGAGGCCTACGAAAGAAAGAACGCCAAGTACACAGAGCTTCTGAACGGCTGTAAGCAACTAGGCTGGCGTACATGGCTGTTCCCGATAGAAGTAGGCGTCAGAGGGTTTTGCGCTCAGTCTGTGTGTCGACTGATGACAGCGATTGGGACTACTGGCAGAGACAGACGGCGGCTTATCCAGAAACTGAGCCAAGCTGCAGAGCGTTCGTCTAGCTGGCTGTGGCTACGACGAGAGGAGACAAGCTGGAAGAAGTAAGCTATCGACGTTCACACCGTGTTGCGGTGGGCCCCACCCTCCATCAGATGTCTATGGTTCAGGGGCGAAACATCGATGATGGAGGGACACCATACTGAAGAGAACGTCGATCAGCAATCTGAAACGACCATGCTTGAGTCCACATGGGACTACAGTTTCAGACTGTATCATACACAAATACATGTACTGCTACATAGTTACATAGATACGTGTATTGGTTGCACTGGTTCAAATACAAATCATTTTGTTCTACGTGGTTCGAATCCCGGCAGGGTCATTCGGATTTTCATGTGAGGAAGCCTTCCAGCTGGCTTGCGGTAGGTCGGTGGTTCTACCCGGATGTCCGTTCTACTCCGTGCATTCAGGGTCTTCCTCCACCTGTAACTAGCTGGACGTCGCTATATGACTGAATACTGTCGAAGCGACGGTTAACTCAAATAGTCAAGTCATTTTATTCTTATTTTGGTGACACATATTCACCTATAAATTTGGCAATGCTTCTCTTCATAAACTAACCATGTCACTCAGTATTTTCAGTAATTTAGTGACCTTCATGTTGTAGTTGTGTTGCTGCGACAGGAGCACCTTATTAAACCAGCCAGCTGGATGTCATCTTTATGCACAGACACGCGGTACAATAACAGTGAAAGGGAATATATTAATAAATTTAACCCTTTCCCTCATATAGACTCATTTTGACGCCCTCAATAGGTATCACATAAAGCCTGATCTGCAGAAAACCACAGTTCAACCTTACCAAATTTAGTTACAAAATCCTCATTTCCAGACCACTGAGGAGCAGCGAACAGCATAAAACCTGATCAGCCTGCGAGTTACTCGCAGGCTGATCTGGTTTTATGCTGTTCGCATAGGTCTTTTCATGGTGTCCTCTATGAGGGAAAGGGTTATATTGATTCATATATTACTTGTGGCCATATATTTGCAAAATTTGTTTTTTTTGTCATTCAAAACTTCATGTTCACGACCATGGATCAAAACAACATACATAAACTCAGGTATCTAACTTTGCATACTGAAACAAGAGGGCCAAGATTGCCCTGAAGACGCTCACCTGAGAAACAATGCCTTCAATGCCTGCACTGTTTAAGAAATGAAGATGTTAGAAGGCAGATTTTTTGGCCCGTTTTGACTACAGATATTGGGTCGTGCTCCAAGTCGCAATGAGTATGATTTTTCCCAGTTTCAAGGAGAAATAACCCATTCAAGGAACAAATACACACACCAACAAAACTGAAAAAAACATATTGCCATTTTTACAATATGTTTGGGGTTGAAAGTTGCAAGCCCGAGAGATACAAGGGTTGAATGAACCAAATTATTTATATTTGATTTTTTGTTTGTTTTAATTGATATATTTTATACGGTGGGGTTTTCCCAATTTTGTCTGAAAAGACGCCAAAAAAAAAAAATTCCCAATTCTGGGGGTCGGTTATGTTCACAAATGGTGAGAAAAAAAAACCTTGAAGGCATACAATTAGACCTGAATTATACAGTCAATCTTCATTTATCAGTCACTTTCAATATTACCAAACTAGCATTTTGATTTATGTTTAACCTTCATTTAGCGACTACCTCTACTATGCGGTCACATTCTCTTGTTCCCTTGGCTGACTGCTTAAAGCAGGTTTGACTGTAAATGGCAAATCTGTGTGATGTTCTGATATTTAAAAGAGCCTAAAATGTAGATCTGTCTGTCCAATATCAGCCATAATCCACTGAGATATTGTTGCCATTACCTTTCGGATTTTAGATCTCTAGCTTATTTAAGCTGCTCTGCTCATATTTTGGCAAGTGAAAAAGGTCGATACAGAAACATTGAAAAGCAAAAAAGAAAATGTGAATTTTGTAAAATGAATGTTGTAAAAAATGAATATCATTTTGTTCTTGTCTGTCCTTCCTATAATGATCAAAGGCGGAAGATATTACCTAAACACTTTTGTTCTTGGCCAACTATTACTAAATTTAATTTACTAATGAAAAATAATCAAACAGGCTTTATATATATAAAAAAATAGCCTTTGAGGGCCTCCGTTGCCAAGAGGGTAAAGTCGCTGACTTTAACACTCAGTCACTCAGCCTCTCACCACTGGTTTCGAGTCCCAGCAGGGCCCTTCGGTGTTTGTGAGGAAGCCTTCAAGATAGCTTGCGGTAGGTCGGTGATTCTACCCATATACCTCAGTGCACGTTGTGCTCTGGTGAGCTAAAAACGTCCTGTAAAGTATGAGACTCTGACTCCTGCATTTTTAGGAAATGTGCGTTTATAAAGGACCATTACTCTGCACATGTTTAGCGAAACAACAACAACAACGACAAAACTTGCTGTAATGTTTTATGACACTGGCTCAAACGGTTTTGAAAGTATGCGAGACACAGCTATTTTTTTTTTATCACGGGCTATAACTTTGTTAGGTTTAACATCTCATCGACAGTATTTCAGTCGTTTTGAGACGATGTCTACTTGAGACAGATATTGTGCTGCCACAATGCAGTATCACGCCATAGACATGTGGCATATTACCACACCCAGTCACATTATCCTGACACCGGGCTAACCAGTCCTGCAACTACCCTTACATGTTATTTCAAACATATTACATAGTTTTATTTTACAATAATAAGGCGAAAATAAATAAATTGTGTTTCCACTAACATCTCCACAAAAAATAGGGTCGGCTAAACTTTTTTTTTATTTTTTAACATTTTCCCATTTGTTTTAGAGGAGTTTTTGCAAACATAATAGCACGAATGCTACGGAAAAAAAAACGTTTAAGGTCGGTACAAAAAATAGGATCAGTCGGGTTAGTGGAAACAAGTAATATCTTTTATTACGCCTGATGGTGGTTACTCTCTTTTTCAATTATTTAAAACCTATGCGGTGTCAATAACTCATGTTACACGCGAACAAAATATATGCAATGATCCCTGGGAGGCTACATGTATATTCCTTTGGATTGTATTGATTAAAGTCATTTAATTATGCATCATTCCATAAAAATGAATACATGTTTACCAATTAATGAATATCACTGATTCAGAAAGAAATAAACACAAATAGATCTAGGTTACGTTACTATACTGACATCAACACAAATAGCCTATTTGTTTGTGTTGAGCTCAGTATAGGAAGAAAGAAACGAATCTAGATTCTTACCGTTGTCCTTTACAATTCCATTAATTTCCTCCTCAATGATTTCAAAATTTTCTGCGATAGGGTCTTTAAATTGTTCATATGGTTTAGCATATAGCCATCGTTTAGATTTAATAGACATTTTGATTCCAAACTGGCGTGGATAGGTCTATTGTGTAGTGTACAGTACCCCTTCTGTGTAACATACGAGTAGCCTGTGTCGTGATACAGGTTAGATTTGCTCGTGAGTTTGCAAATATCTCGTGATCGGCTTAGGTGTTTGATGGCATACACTTCAGGATAAATAATTACATCTAAGCCTATGGCATGACAAACATTTCAATATTCTATGTCAATAATAAACATATTAAATGAAATAATAAATACATGGACAAAAGTTTTTTTTTGTTTTTTTCAAAAATATTGATTTAAGTGGACTTACACTAAACTATAGATAACTCAAAAAATTTGTGAACGAAAAAAAAACAAATTATATGAAAATATCTTTTGATTTAAACAATTTTGTCGTGTGTCTAAAGAAATATTTTGAGGCCCGTGATAGAATCAGCAATACACAATATGCTTTACAATTTGTTCAATCCTGCCCATAACTGACTGTTAGAAGAGACTTCATTCCCATCTTCCTTACCATAGTAATAAGTGGAAGGTACTCCAGACTAACGAGTATTTGAGCTATACCATATACAACAACATTTCGTTTCTGAATTGATGAATACATTTATTCAATTTTGGAGAAAAAAACACACATTTTTAAACATAATTTTACAGACTATAGTATTCAATGCGACCATCTTTTGGACATTTAAGCTTATGCCAAATATAATCATTAATGCATAATTGTACTTGCTTATATCCACACACACTATTGATCTATAGATAAGTTATTTTATGGCATCTCAAATCATATGTCTACTATCATTATTGTATATTCTATACTTTTTGTACTAACGTTATATTTTGATATAATTTTTTTTTTTTTTTTTTTTTTTTTTTGACTTTTGAGAACACACTTTAGAAATCTCTAAGCAGAACGGCCTATAGCTGAGGATATTTGTCAAAATGGCTTGCAAGTAGTATGGTCGTCGGTTTGGGGCCAAGACTGCGCATGCGCAGGAGTGACGTCATCAGATTATTTGCGCATGTGCGGCGGCCATATTGGTTTTTTCTAGCATGACATCATGATCTATATTTAGAAATGGCATCATGATCTATATTTAGAATGACATCATGATCTATAGTTAGAAATGACATCAATGTACAGAGTTGTACATTTGACCTAGGGCTAAGGAGATTGAGGGTCAAGTCTTAGGCGGAGACACATGGTAAACACAAAAGTACATGAGATACAACAGAGGTATTGATAGTTCCAATAATATACAGAGCTGACTTGTATATTCAGTCATAAGGCTTAATCACGGACATTGAGGGTCAGGTCCTCAGCCTTAGACGGGGACTATACAAAATCTTAAATCAATAATGTTATCAACATATGATCATCATACAATAAACATACAATATATAAAACTATATCAAATAATATTTAGAAAAAAAAATAATAACGACATTACTTACGATGTGAACAGCTCCACGTTCTGTTATAAAATGAACTCAACACTCATGTCTTATGCGTGATCTGCCGTTTATGGTCATAATACTTCCGGAAACTATATTTAGAAATGTATTTAGCACTGTACAACTAGAATAAACCAGAATTAACCAGTTTTTATCTAAAATTAACTATGATTTTGATCAACAACCAATCAGAATAGAGAGCGATGACGTTATTTTTAAAAATAAAGTCAATATTGGAACGCATTTTTTGAACATGCCTGTACACGTTACTTCAACACAAAACGGAAATAAAGATCAAATTATCAGAATTCAGGTGTGCGTGGAACACAATTTTTGAACATGTCTGTACACGTTATTTCAACATAATGACTTCTTTGCGAATATTGAAATCATTTAAAGCAGGCACCAGTACATTTCATAATCACATACACTGTGACCTATATAGCAACAGAAAGAAAAAACATCTTACCTACCATGCATGGATACATTTTACTTTGAATCTGGAGTAACACATTCCATTTGTTAAATTCTCTCTCTCTCTCTCTCTCTCTCTCTCTCTCTTAATTTCTGTAGAGTTTGTATATGATTATATAAGCACATTCTCATACTTAAAGTATCAAATTTAATGAAGTACATGAACACGTACATGTATACATGTAACATTTTCATGTTATATTCCCTCTCTCTCTCTCACACACACACACACACACACACACACACACACGTGATATACCATTTTAAGTCAAAGTATTTCCGGTAATTATTCTTGGAAATGTATTTCCAGTATACAACTAGAGTAAACCAGAGATAACTGGTTTACAATTTGAACCGACCAATGCCATGTCTTCATTTTATATCGATTGAACAAGTCTAGACATGTTGTCTAAAAATAACCATGACTTAGATCAACAACCAATCAGAAACGAAATGTAGTATTACAACCAATAACATGTTTCGTTCCATGAATAGGCATGACATTGCACAACAACCAGCAATCATTTTTACTCCATGAACCTATGAGGCGTACACACACACACACACACACACACACACACACTATTCAAACAAATGTGAATGCGTTCTGGAAATGAAATGGACATGCCGAGTAAGGTAATCTTTTTAATATATAAATCACCTACCTTTTTTTTCCTCAGTATCCATTTTTTTATATCACACAACAGAATTTCCAAAAAGTGAATGACATGTATATCCATTAGTATTTAGAAATTTCCTGCACACAAAAAATTCCAACTGATCACTCTAAGAGAATACATAGAAAAAACCCCTGTGTACTCTGTGCGTGAAAAAGATTATGTTTTGGGCTTCGCTAACTTAAAACACATGTGTGTGTGTAATCGACATAATCCTAGAGCGGTGTGAAATAGCTAATTAAAAAGTCATTACCTCTTTCAGTTTACCAAATTATATACCATTCGAATATAAGTATAAAACATTGAACGAATTTTGTAATTTCGATTTCAGAAATCAATTGATTGATATTGTTTTAGTGCAAATTAAGTCTAAACACATAATTGATCTGATATGGATTCATTATTGATTATATATATATATACAAAAAATCAATATTTTCCTTTTGTTCACTAATATTTAGTCATTTGAACAAACAAATAGTAAGAAGCTTCAAAATAAATCTGTTGTTTTTATTTTCAATCGAATTATTGTCAATTATCGATTTCATTGATTTCCCCCACCCACTTTTTTAAAGGTACAATGTTAAAAGGTAATATCTCCCTTAGTTGTTATCCGATTTGAATCATTTTCATAGCAATGGAAAGCTCAAAGTGAGATCTTTACTTTGAACACTCTTAACCGGAAGTCCATGATGAATAAAAACCGGAAATGACGTCATCAACATGTAAAAAATGACTCTATCTTCCTTAGTTGTAATCCGATTTGAATATTTTTATAGCTATGGAAAGCTCAAAGTGAGATCTTTACTTTGAATACTCTTAACCGGAAGTCCATGATGAATAAAAACCGGAAATGACGTCATCACATGTAAAAAATGACTCTATCTTCCTTAGTTGTTATCCGATTTGAATATTTTTATAGCTATGGAAAGCTCAAAGTGAGATCTGTACTTTGAACTTCTCAACCGGAAGTCCATGGGTCTTTAAAACCGGAAATGACGTCATTCTATGTAAAAATGACTCTATCTTCATTAGTTTGAACTTCGAGGGTATAAAAAAACGATATGAAAATCTTGTCCTATAAGATGGACAATGTCGTGAACATTGACGAGGGATTTTCAGAGCTGGATCTAGAGATGTGTGAAGCCTGTTTAATATAAGAACAAACAGAATCAAAGTCTTGGGACTTATAAAAGCTTATAAGGGGAAGTGCCTCCTTTTTTCAGTTCATAAAATATGTTTTCTATAAAGTGTTTAGAGTGTGAACAAGTATTCACAAGAAGGGACAATATGTTAAGACATTGTGCATTTAAACATGAAAATGAAAAGACAGTCAATGAAAGGCCTCCTCCTTCGGAATTGACTCCTCCTCCTCCGGAATTGACTCCTCCTCCTCCGGAATTGACTCCTCCTCCTCCGGAATTGACTCCTCCTCCTCCTCCTCCTCCTCAAGGAGGAGGAATTCATCCTCTTTCTCCTCCTCAAGGAGGAGGTTCAATATTTCAGGGAGTACAGACACAAAAGAAAGTTAGGGAAATACCTCCTTCAACATTAACTAATGGACAGGAATTTGTTTTTCAACATCCCTTTACGTGTATGGTCAGCGGACCGACCTCTTGTGGTAAAACTTACTTCGTATCACAGCTACTACAGAGGGCTTATGAAAAACTTCGTCCCGCTCCACAACGTATTATCTGGTTATACAAGAGATGGCAACCGTTATATGACGAAATACAAAGAAACGTTTTTCCGGAAGTAGAATTCAAAAAAGGAGTACCATTTAATCTGGAAAAAGACGAGTTTTTGGACCCTAGAGTCAGAAATGTGATCATATTAGATGACATGGCTACGGAAGCGGTGAAAGACCAACGAGTGACCGATTTATTCACGGAAGGTAGCCACCATAGAAATCTGTCTGTCATCGCTATCAACCAAAACCTGTATTTCAGCAAAGATCCTACCCAGAGTCGAAATTGCCATTATCTGGTATTATTTAACAACCCTGTAGACAGACAACAGGTTATGACCCTTGCCCGACAAATGTACCCCAGTAACCCCCAAGAACTGTTAAGACCTTTTGAAAAGGCTGTTAGTCATCCCTATGGCTATTTACTCGTAGATTTAAAGCCACTTACACCAGCTTCACTGCGCATGCGCACAAATGTGATGGAATTTATAAGGGAAACAGATTGTAGAATGGAACCACCAAACGATATACAGAGACAGGATACTGTTCCAGTCGAAACTTTGCAAAACATCATGATTTCTTGCGACGACTGCGGTTCTATGTTTTCAGACATTAGTAACTTACAAAAACATGTCAGAGCATGGTGTCCAGCGGTGTTGAAAAGAAAAGCTGAACATACTAGTAATGAAGATGAGCCTACGAGTAAAGTAGGCCGTCGAGATTGGATCACCTGCGATGATGGTTCTGATAATGAAAGTTCTATGGATGAACAAGACTTCATTGAAGACATAAATGAATATTTCGAATCCTTAGCCAAAAAAGCTGGTGAGAAAACGGAAACAATTTGGGATGAAAAATACTACGAATATAGAAATGAAGGAAACTCAGAACAGAAAGCCCGTTCAAAAGCCTACGAGTTTGTCTTTGAAGACGATAAAAAAGAATTCATGCGAATATATACAGATTTTTTTGAGAACAGCGGCTCAACTAGAGGGAAGCGTCGTTCATCAGAAAATTCTTCGAGAAATTTTGGATTCAGACAATAAAAAGAAAGTGATTAAACGAGTATTGAAAAAGTACAATCATTGGTTCGATGAGGTCATTGGTCACGGAGAGATAGATTCGGAATCTAGTGATGATGATAGTGATGATGATGATGAATAAGTTTATAAGGGGGAGAAGATTAATAGACATAAATAAAAACTAATAATGAACATTGACAGATGGTCACAACATTTTCGCCTCATGGCCGAGGGAAAACTACGTCCTAATCATAAAGGACACTACGTTGTAGAAAAAATACAGACTGGTGGCACGTCTAAAGAACCGACCATTCAGTATGTTACCCCTGTGGCACAAGCAGTAGAAATGGCAAAGTCAGAACTCAAGAGACAAGACTCTCCACCAAGGGAAAGAAAGTCTACTTCCATGAAACGTCAGAATATGAATCCCTGTAAAATCAAACAAAAGATTTCGACCACCAGGAATTCCAGCCAATTCAACCTTCTATGTTTGAGACTAAGGACAATATAATTGTAGAACAGAAAATGTGTGCATGTTAAAACGATTTGTATTGCAAAATAAAATAAGTAATAGATTTAAATTGTATAATTGTAGAACGGAAAATGTATGCATATGAAACAAAATAAAATAAGTAACAGATTAAAATGTGTTTGTTTTCTTTGACAATAGGATCCTCAAAACAACCAACTCTTTAAAAAATGGGAAATAATGAAATCGATAATTGACAATAATTCGATTGGAAATCAAAATTAGCTTTTCATAGCTATAAAAAAAATATATAAATCGAGTGAAAACTAAAGGAAATAGGGTCAATTTTAACATTGATGACGTCATTTCCGGTTTTAAAGACCCATGGACTTCCGGTTGAGAAGTTCAAAGTACAGATCTCACTTTGAGCTTTCCATAGCTATAAAAATATTCAAATCGGATAACAACTAAGGAAGATAGAGTCATTTTTTACATGTGATGACGTCATTTCCGGTTTTTATTCATCATGGACTTCCGGTTAAGAGTATTCAAAGTAAAGATCTCACTTTGAGCTTTCCATAGCTATAAAAATGATTCAAATCGGATTATAACTAAGGGAGATAGAGTCATTTTTTACATGTGTTGACGTCATTTCCGGTTTTTATTCATCATGGACTTCCGGTTAAGAGTGTTCAAAGTAAAGATCTCACTTTGAGCTTTCCATTGCTATGAAAATGATTCAAATCGGATAACAACTAAGGGAGATATTACCTTTTAATTGTACCTTTAAAAAAGGGGGGGAAATCAATGAAATCGATAATTGACAATAATTCGATTGAAAATAAAAACAACAGATTTATTTTGAAGCTTCTTACTATTTGTTTGTTCAAATGACTAAATATTAGTGAACAAAAGGAAAATATTGATTTTTTGTATATATATATATAATCAATAATGAATCCATATCAGATCAATTATGTGTTTAGACTTAATTTGCACTAAAACAATATCAATCAATTGATTTCTGAAATCGAAATTACAAAATTCGTTCAATGTTTTTATACTTATATTCGAATGGTATATAATTTGGTAAACTGAAAGAGGTAATGACTTTTTAATTAGCTATTTCACACCGCTCTAGGATTATGTCGATTACACACACACATGTGTTTTAAGTTAGCGAAGCCCAAAACATAATCTTTTTCACGCACAGAGTACACAGGTTTTTTTTCTGTGTATTCTCTTAGAGTGATCAGTTGGAATTTTTTGTGTGCAGGAAATTTCTAAATACTAATGGATATACATGTCATTCACTTTTTGGAAATTCTGTTGTGTGATATAAAAAAATGGATACTGAGGAAAAAAAAGGTAGGTGATTTATATATTAAAAAGATTACCTTACTCGGCATGTCCATTTCATTTCCAGAACGCATTCACATTTGTTTGAATAGTGTGTGTGTGTGTGTGTGTGTGTGTGTGTGTGTACGCCTCATAGGTTCATGGAGTAAAAATGATTGCTGGTTGTTGTGCAATGTCATGCCTATTCATGGAATGAAACATGTTATTGGTTGTAATACTACATTTCGTTTCTGATTGGTTGTTGATCTAAGTCATGGTTATTTTTAGACAACATGTCTAGACTTGTTCAATCGATATAAAATGAAGACATGGCATTGGTCGGTTCAAATTGTAAACCAGTTATCTCTGGTTTACTCTAGTTGTATACTGGAAATACATTTCCAAGAATAATTACCGGAAATACTTTGACTTAAAATGGTATATCACGTGTGTGTGTGTGTGTGTGTGTGTGTGTGTGAGAGAGAGGGAATATAACATGAAAATGTTACATGTATACATGTACGTGTTCATGTACTTCATTAAATTTGATACTTTAAGTATGAGAATGTGCTTATATAATCATATACAAACTCTACAGAAATTAAGAGAGAGAGAGAGAGAGAGAGAGAGAGAGAGAGAGAGAGAGAATTTAACAAATGGAATGTGTTACTCCAGATTCAAAGTAAAATGTATCCATGCATGGTAGGTAAGATGTTTTTTCTTTCTGTTGCTATATAGGTCACAGTGTATGTGATTATGAAATGTACTGGTGCCTGCTTTAAATGATTTCAATATTCGCAAAGAAGTCATTATGTTGAAATAACGTGTACAGACATGTTCAAAAATTGTGTTCCACGCACACCTGAATTCTGAGGATTTGATCTTTATTTCCATTTCATGTTGAAATAACGTGTACAGACATGTTCAAAAATTGTGTTGAAATAATGTGTACAGACATGTTCAAAAAGTGTGTTCCAATATTGACTTTATTTTTAAAAATAACGTCATCGCTCTCTATTCTGATTGGTTGTTGATCAAAATCATAGTTAATTTTAGATAAAAACTGGTTAATTCTGGTTTATTCTAGTTGTACAGTGCTAAATACATTTCTAAATATAGTTTCCGGAAGTATTATGACCATAAACGGCAGATCACGCATAAGACATGAGTGTTTAGTTCATTTTATAACAGGAGCTGTTCACATCGTAAGTAATGTCGTTATTATTTTTTTTTCTAAATATTATTTGATATAGTTTTATATATTGTATGTTTATTGTATGATGATCATATGTTGATCATTGATTTAAGATTTTGTATAGTCCCCGTCTAAGGCTGAGGACCTGACCCTCAATGTCCGTGATTAAGCCTTATGACTGAATATACAAGTCAGCTCTGTATATTATTGGAACTATCAATACCTCTGTTGTATCTCATGTACTTTTGTGTTTACCATGTGTCTCCGCCTAAGACTTGACCCTCAATCTCCTTAGCCCTAGGTCAAATGTACAACTCTGTACATTGATGTCATTTCTAACTATAGATCATGATGTCATTCTAAATATAGATCATGATGCCATTTCTAAATATAGATCATGATGTCATGCTAGAAAAAACCAATATGGCCGCCGCACATGCGCAAATAATCTGATGACGTCACTCCTGCGCATGCGCAGTCTTGGCCCCAAACCGACGACCATACTACTCTTGCATCATTACCTAGTGGAAATATTAAGATCAGCTGTTTGTAAGAAATGCATGCAAATGTTACTAAAATATTCTGAATGGTTTTGCTTCATGTAAGTCGTGCTTTAAAAACATGCGCGACGTATTTGATGTCGAATGCATCAAAATTAGTATTGTAAATTTAAAATTACATATGATGTGTCCCACACAACCAACCCGCTCTTTTCAGTGCGTCACAGCCTTGATGATGGTATCTTGGTATCTTAGTTGGAGCAGTACTTTGCACCTGGAAAAGCCACGGGAAAACTTTGCCTCAACAGAAATCTGAACTGACGCAAGTTACATCCGCAGTGCTAACTTCTGGTTTAAAAAGAGCCATATTGACATGGCCATCCCCCGCCGAGTGCTTGTTCTTTAAAAGATGTGTTGGAGAGTAGAATATTTCATTTTTAAAAAGAAAATTTTTGGTAATATAGACTGATCTTGAAGTGATAATAGATATGAAACCCATGTGAAGACCTACTAATTCCCCTATTTTGAAGTCTACAGGTAAAAATACTTTTTTACTTATGCTCCGGACAAAAATTAATTCTGATAAAAAAAATTGAAGGTAGAGTTATCATTATTGTGCACTGCAGTCCTCCTCAATAAGATCTATCCACCAAAGAAGTTTCATGTCGATATCTCAAATACTTTTTTACTTATGCTCCGGACAAAAATTAATTCTGAACAAAGGGGAATAACTAAAATATATGAAAGGTAGTGTTATCATTTTTGTGCACTGCACTCCTCCTCAATAACCATCTATTTTAAGTTGATACCTCAAATACGTTTTTCACTTCTGCTCCGGTCAAAAATTAGGGTAAATAAAAAAAAAAAAAGGTTTTCCTTAATTTAATAGTTGTCTGGAAAAAACACACCAAGGGCAGTAACTAAAAATTATGAAAGATAGAGTTATCATTCTTGCAATCCTCCTCAATGAGATCTATGAAGTATCATTTTGATACCTCAAATACTGTTCGAGTTATGCTCCAGACAAAATTGAGGGACGGACAGACGGACTGACGGACAGACGGACGGACAGATACTATTTCTATATCAAACAAATAGATATAGAACAACAAAAATCCCCGAAAGTATTTGGCAGAAGTTTGATTCATAAGAATTTTTTTAAGTTTTTCATTCACTAAAGAAAAAAAAGGCTAAAATTGATTTACTTTGCAGATATTTGCTTGCTATATCAAACAAAAACGAACGATTCTTTCAAATAAATTTCTTAATATAAACGTTTATTTCTATATATACAGATAAATAACCAACTCTCTCTGTCTCTCTCTCTCGCTCTCTCTCTCTCTGTTTAAGGACACATTAATATTGACTAAGCAAAAAAAGTTTACAACATTAATAAGACATTATTCAAAAATACATAACGTTGAAGCTGAACTCGTATGGCTTGTTATTCACGTCAAAAGGCTTTACAATATCTTTCATTGATCTTTCGGCAAATCTATTAAGCACATAATACACGCAATATAGCCCACACACATCTTGATGCCTATATCGCTTTAAAACGTGTACACTGATCACCTCTAAAAGTCGTGCAATTTGGAAATATTTAATCCGTTACCTAGGTAAAGCTAAGGATTAATGTAAACATTGGCCAGCTTAATCCGATCTCAAGTCAACCAATATTGACGTAAAAATGGTACTGGAGCAACGAAGGCGTGTATGAACTTGACCATTCATGTCCACTCTAGCGCAGGGAAAGATACTAAGAAGCAACATACGTATATGAATTGGAATTGTGACTGGAAGATTGGATTTGGAAGTTACCAATTTGGTAAGATTTTTCAACAAAGCTTTCATGCAGAAAATATACTAAAAAGCAACATAATATAAATTGGAATTGTGACTGAAAGATTTAATTTGAAAGTCATTTTTGTTTTCCCGTGTTAAACTTTTTTTTAACTCTGGAAAACAGTCATTTTGTTTTCCCAAGTTAATTTTTTTTTTCGGGAAAACAGTCATTTTTGTTTTTCCCGTGTTATTTTTTTTTTTTTAACTTGGGAAACAGTCATTTTTGTTATTTTTTTTTTAACTCGGGAAAACAAAAAATATTGTTTTCCCGAGTTAATTTTTTTTTTAACTCAGTAAAACAAAAAATATTGTTTTCCCGTGTTATTTTTTTTAAACTCGGGAAAACAAAAAAATTAAGTCGTGCCCACGACTTAATTAGCCAATCAAATCCGCTTATTATGTTGTGGCCATTAACTCTGACTGAGGGCTCTGATTGGCCAATTATGTCGTTCCCACAACTTATTAAGTCGTGGCCACAACATAATACGCGGATTTGATTAGCTAATTAAGTCGTGGGCACGACTTAATTTTTTGTTTTCCCGAGTTAAAAAAAAAAAAATAACACGGGAAAACAATATTTTTTGTTTTCCCGAGTTAAAAAAAATATAATAACACGGGAAAACAAAAATGACTGTTTTCCCGAGTTAAAAAAATTAACTCGGGAAAACAATATTTTTTTGTTTTCCCGAGTTATAAAAAAATTTAACACGGGAAATCAAAAATGACTGTTTTCCCGAGTTAAAAAAAAAAAAAAAATTAACTCGGGAAAACAATACCCCAAAAAAACTATTGCACATGTCACCTCAGTGTCACCGTACTAATGTGATAGTATTTTCAGTAGATTCCTATTATAATAATTAACTTAATTATTTTCATTAAATTCTATTATGTCAATTGATTATATGTACAAGAAAGATGTTTAGGCTGGGAAAAATCTGAAATTTAAATGCGTTTTTATTAAAAAGCTGTAATGAAAAATGTTCATTTTATGTATTATAATAATATTTTATGCTACATTCACCTGTAATTTCTGAAAACTTGCCTTAACATGTGAATCAGACCTGAGCCTCGTTTTGAATACGCGATTAGATTGGTCAATAAAATGTTAACATTTGATTGGTCGAGGACTCGTTCCTTATTGGTGGAAAAAGGAGGCTCCTGATTGGTTAAATTTTCGATCCGCTAACTACATAAACTCACCAATAGTGCCTAACAAAAGCTTTTGTTCGCACATCCGTCCTTGAATCAACACACGCCAGACAGAGTGGCTACTTTAAGGGGATTAACTTTTGACACTTGAATAGGCTATTGTTCGCATTTCCGTTCCTAAATCAACAGACGCCAGACACTTGGGCGACTTTTAAGGGATTAACTTTGGACATGTGAATAGGCCATTGCTCGCATTTCCGTCCCTAAATCAATATCGCTATTGTCCCATCGCTAAAAATAGATCGTCTATTGTTAACGCAGGTGGTATGGGCCTGGGAAACGAGTGCAAAAGTTGCACTCGATTCATTCGAAGGTAGGACGTTGAGGAGTCAACATCGTAAAGGTAGATTGAGTATTTTTATTACAGTATAATTAATAAGACATATTATCAGATATATATTATTTCATAGTAACCATCATTATTACTATTTGATCCGATTATTGTTATAATTGATGTTCTAGATATTTAATTATTGATATTATTATTATTATTATTGATATTATTATTATATCATTGTCTGAGATCGAATGGAAGTGACCCTCAATTTCCGCGAGTAGATCTCGGATCGAGTATACAAGTCACCTCTGTATATTATAACCAAGCAAATGACCGCCACGCACACATAAGAAATAAAATGACCGTACATATATACATAGTTTTTTTTTTTTTTTTAATTCTATTGCCTGTGATCATTCTAAATATAAACCGATGATATCATTCTAAAATTAGAACGATGATGTCATGAAACCAATATGGCCGCCGCACATGCGCACTACCCTAAAACCTTATATGTAAAAGAGTTACTATAAATAGAAACAAATGGCCCCCTACCTAGAAAGTAGGTCAAGTTTGTTTGCCCCCAAACCGACCCCATTACTACTTCCAGTGGTAACGTATCCGATTACGGATCTGAAGGTTGTGGGTTCGAGCCCCGTTGGAGGCAAGAATTCTTCACGACCTTCCCAGGCGCAAAGTACTGGTCCAACCCAGGAACCGTCGAGAGGGATTAGTATAAGTTGTAAGAACTTGTTTCCAAATCGACGTAAAATAAATAAGTTTAAATTAAATTATATATTGTAGATATATGGTGTAGGTATATACTGTAGGTATATATAATACGTATATGTTCAGTTGTAGGTATACAGTGTAGGTATATGTTGTAGGTATATATTGTATGCACCGGTACCCACTTAAGATAATAGTAAAAAAGTTATTTGAGGATGCCCTTATAATAAAACACCACCACTGGTTGAACTGAGCAAACGGTCTTTTAATCACAGAAAGAAAGAAAGAAAGAAAGAAAGCTCTAGTTGTGGTATTTTTATTTTTTCTGTCGTATCGATAACAACCTTTTCGGCACGACGGTCATGCCGATAAGGCTGCTTATCCGCACGACCGTCGTGCCGATAGACACAGCCATTATTTAAACAGATTAATGTGTAAAATTTACAAATTAAATTGCAAAATTTACAGAAAAAAGTGTGAATTTTACAGAAAAAAGTGTGAAATTTACAGAATAAAGTGTGAATTTTACAGATTTAAGTGTAAAATTTACAGGAAAAAAAGTGTGAAATTTACAGTTTAATCTGTAAAATTTACAGATTAATGTGTAAATTTTACAGAAAAAAGCGTGAATTTTACAGATTAAAGTGTAAAATTTACAGTTTAAACTTTAGATTAAAGTGTCAAAAATAAAAAAATAACAAGTGTCAATGTGGCACTAATACGCTTCCGTAGTTAGCCCTTAGTGGCATAAAATGGCGTTAAATAATTCAAATAAAATCAAATAAACCATGTTTAACAAGAACATAAAATTAAAAAGGGTTCACTGCTGTCAAATGTTTAAATGTGTGTGCTTTATTTTTACAGGAGAGGATGATAGTTGCAGTATTGAAATTTAGAGCAGAACGGACTAAAACGTTCAATTGCGACCTGCAAATCTAAGACTTTAATTAAGATATGGTGCTAGCTGTAGCAAAATGCACAGGTTAAACTTGGGCTGTATACTATTGGCGTGGCAATATCAACATTAAATCAGGTATGAATGACGTCAAGAGCCCCACTTAATACTGCACAATGCTTAGCCTAGGGCCATATACCATGCTGTTCACGTGTAAATACGTGAATATCGTGGTTTATACGCACGCCAAGCTACAGCGTCTTCCTTCCGAGCGTTCGAATAGACGCCACACAACATAAATTCGATAGATAAATTAGATAAAATATAAATGATAGGACCCGTTTAGTTAAAATGGGGACACAAAATCGATTTCGTTGTTTTGTAACCTCTTTAACGTGGCTGGTTCCCCCGGAAGAGAAGACGTATTTTCAAACATTACGAAGAACCCACTATACCAAACTGTTTCCCCCAGAAATGTTACTATTTTAGATTTATCAGCTTTTAATGGATTCACCATAAATTCTCGTAAACTTTGCAATTTTATTTATTTTTAAACAAAAATAACACAACTACTGATTGGTTACTGAATAACTGTGATACTGTGTTGTTTCGTAGTGGCGCCAAATTCGACACAAAAAATCAGGTCGTTCCTTTAGATTCAACCCCCAGAGGTTTATATTTGAACAATCACGGTCTTTATTCTCGAAATGATATAAGTGTAGTCACAATCTCATTAAAATCATATCCTAATTAATCTCATTAAAATCATATCCTAATTCGCACTCTTCTACTGTCCGCGATTAGGATCTGACAGCATCGCATTAGGGGTCACGTCAGATTGACCTTTTAAGTAATTTATATGCATATGCTCTATTTTAAACCTGAATAAGTGTGATACTCTGTATACATTGTGTTGTTTCGTAGTTGCGCCAGATCCGACACAAAAATTAGGTCGTTCTTTTATATTCAACCCCCAGAGGTTTATATTTGAACAATCACGGTCTTTATTCTCGAAATGATATAAGTGTAGTCACAATCTCATTAATCACTAGTCATGACTCTCCTGAAAAGACTTCAACGCCAGTATTAAAGCCAACGACACCAGTGATACAAGTGACAACAAAGGCGTTAAAAAGGCAGCAAACAAACCTTGTCACACCCGTAACATGAATAAATCCACAGACCATTCCAATGCTATTAAAGACAATATGAGTAAGAAAGGAAAGAAACAAGTGCTATTGATTGAAACATCGAATGTTAAGCATTCAAGTGCTCGCTACATTGCCGGGAAAGAAACATATGTAAAAAAAAAAAAAAATTAAATACACTGCCACACAAACAAATGACTTCATTAAAAAAATATAAGGATGACAGATAATTTGATCTTGATGTATATCAAATATTATGTAATGACATTGAGAAACACTCCATAAACCATATCATCAACAACATAGACGAACTTGTGAAGAACACGAAGAAAACATTCCCGAGTGCTAAGGTGTTGATTTCCCTTGCCTTGCCAAGAGGAGAAAGACATTTGAACATAAAAGTGAGCAATCTGAACAAACGGATGATTACAAAGTTATATGAATACACTAGTGTGTCAATTAACAATAACAGTAACCTGTTCGACTACCGATTCCCACTTCCCGGAATTTTACAATGGGACCAAAAATATCTGACAGGATGGGCACAATCATTCTGGAAAACTACAAGGAAGATGTTTACAAGCTGCTGTCTTGTACATTATTGTCTTATACATGTAACAGGTATTTTAAACATGCAACATGACATCTTTAATACACATTACTTCTTATTAAAAAATTTTGACAGAATGTGTTGCTAACTATTGCACTGACTTACACATGTAACATGTATTTTTGAAACTTGAAATTTGACAATATAACATCTTAAAAACACACAAGTTCTCATGCTCATAATTTTCTTATGTAACATGCAAACTTGCATAGCGTCCATTGAGAGCCAGAGGGGGCTATCAGCATATGTAAAAAGAAGGCTGATAACTCCTTCTGGCTTTGAATGGACGATATTAACAAAATGTATTGCTAATGCCATTTATGTGTGACATTTTAACTCATATGATATACTTGTATTATTACTTTACCCATAGGCTTGTTACTTCTTTTCATAATGGTAATACAAGTTACTCATAGTGAAGTAAGTAATAATTTTTTATGTAAAAGTATATTGTCAGTACCAAATCCTGTTGAGATATAACACGAATAATCATTTGATTACAACCATATATGTCTTTTAATATAAAATAGGATGTTGGAATATTCACCAACTCATAAACTTGTGTCAGTCAGAATAAATGATCCGATATTCCTTAGTGAAATTACAAATATGATATATTTTGTCTACAAGAGGGACTAAACTGAATAGTGACGAAGTCATAACAATAGTTATTATAAAAGTTTTCCTTTCTCTAGGTCATATGAAAAAAAAAAAAAAAAAAAAAAAAAAAAACTGTTTAGGTGGAATGCTTATACATGTATTTGTAAAGCCATCAATTTTACAAGGAGTAACTTTTTTTGAACTCCACAGTCAGTGATATTCAATGTTTGAAAATGTCTAAGGATGTTTTTTCATTGTAATAGTGATATTTATTTATACTTTACTTATGTTGCACTTAGTAATTCAAGTTATGTTAAACGGCATAATCTGGATATTTTACAACACCTTGAAAAAGACGTACTTACCTATAAGGTTAAAGGTGATATTATTATTTTAGGTGACACAAAGAATAGGATTGGAAAATCCCTAAGGGTAAAGAAAAGTACTCGAAAAAAAAGGCTAAGCACACAAAATGGTTTGATCAAGATTTAGGCATTATGAGAAAAGAACTGATTCATAAGAGAAGCAAGTATGCAAACAACCCAACTAATGTTAATATTAGAAACTCTTTTTTTTTTAGATACAGAAAATTATATAGTAAATGCTGTGAGAAGAAAAGGAAAGAATTTATGAAGTCAATTTTTGATAATCTTGGTAACTTGTATGATAAAGACCCACAAAGCTATTAGAAACTTATGAAGCAGCCAGACGATGATAAAAAAATTTGCTGATACTAGTTCGAGAATTTCCAAAGAAAAATGGACCAATCATTTTAATAATTTATTTCTATTAAACCAGAACTTATGCGTCAAAATGAATATCTTCTACTATGTAAGACAAGGTTGGAGATAATTGCACTATAAGTCCTTAAATACAGAAAACTCAGAGAAAGAAATATCGGCTGCTATAAAAGGCCTTAAAAATAGCAAATCTGCAGGGCCAGATGGAATAAAAAATGAAATGTTGAAGAATGAGATGACTTATTTGCAACATTGTTTAAAGAAACTATTTAATATTATATTATCCACTGGATGTTACCCTTCAAAATGGAAAATTAGAATTATAAAACCTATTTTAAAATCTGGGGACCCAGATGACCCTGGAAACTAGAGGGGTATCTCCTTAACATCATGTATTGCTAAGTTGTTTAATAGCATTCTTAATAATAGACTACAGACATATTTAGATAAAAATAATATACATAACGTACAAATTGGTGTTCAGCCAAAAGCACGAACTAGTGATCATATGTGCTAAGACCTATTGTTCAATCGAAGCTGTACACTTGTTTTGTAGACTTTTCAAAAGCGTTTGATACCATTTTAGACTCTACTCTTAACTCATTGTTAAAATGAATAATATTGGAATTAATGGGCCTTTTTAAATGTTCTTAAAGATATGTACAAGAATAACTATATACATGTGTACCAAACTTGAACCAGCCCAGGAGCGAACCCGGTCCGCCGGCGTGCAAGTCCAATGCTCTAACCACTGAGCCAAAGACTCGACTCCCTGATGCAGATGTCAGAGATTGTATTTTTACCTGCGACGACGCATCATCACACATGTTAAGGTTAAGCCCGAAATACAGGACACATTCTCAACAGCTTTTTCCCATGTAATGAATAAGAATTGTAATAAGTAGGAATAAGTAATAATGGAAAGGTTTAATATGACTATACTGATAAAATAGCTCAATATGCCGGCGTTAGACAAGGGGGCAATTTAAGCCCTAGTTTATTCAAAATATTTGTAAATGACTTGCCAGGATTGTTACGGCACATCATGACCCCATGACATTAGGCGAGCGTAAAGTTAATTGTTTGTTATATGCAGATGATCTGATACTTATGATTACTAGTGCCAAACGCTTATAATTGTGCATAGATACACTATCTGATTATTGTACCAAAAATTGTTGAACTGTAAATCTTAAGAAAACTCAAGTGTTAGTATTTGGGAAAGGCAAAATGATCCCAATTAATATATACTATAAGAGTCATATTTACAGCAAGTTATTACTTATCTAATATTTTATTAAATATCTAGGTATTGTGTTTAGATCTAATGGTTCGCTTAATTTATGTCAAGGAGATTTATACAAACTTGCTATCAAAGCGTATCTTAAGTTATCAAAATATTTTGTGAATGTCAAAATTAGTATTAGAACTTTTTTTTAAATTGTTTGACCACACTGTAAAGCCCATACTCCTTTATGCATGTGAGGTATGGGGTACTATTAAATGTACTTCATGTATAGTTAAAAAAGAGGTTTATGTTATTGAGAATTCCTTTAGAAATTTATATTATGATAAATTACATATAAAAGCATTGAAATATATTCTGGGGTTCACAAAAATTCTGTAAATGATGCTGTTCTTGGTGAAACTGGCATATATTCTTTGTTTGTTAACATGATCACCCATTCAACTAAATACTTTAGTAGGCTTTTATCTTCCAAACCAACTACACTAATTTACTCAGCATTTCAGGAAAGTTTAACTCTATACTCAAAAAAAAAAAAAAATAATAAACAAAAATAAAAAAACTTATGCATTATTTAAAAAGCTATTTCTGCATGAACCTTATTTAAATATTATTAAAGATTCTGCAGTTAGATCTTGTGTAACCAAGTTCAGAATAAGTGCACACAAAAATAGAAATTGAAACTAGTCGGTAAAGAATTATTGCTATTAATGACAGACTTTGTAAATGCTGTACTTTAAATGAAACAGAAACTTAAGAACCATTTGCTCTTTAGACGCACTCTGTATGAAAAAGACAGAATTTTGCTTGTGTCAAATATATCTAAAGTTGTTGCACACCAAATCTGAGCAGTTTTTATTTGTAATGTCTAGTGAGAATGGTGAAACAATATCTGCTACAGCAAACTTTATATATCAATGTTTTTAACTAGATCAAGATTTTTATTATTTTGAAAAACTGGTTATTAAATCTTAATTTGATCTTACTTAATTGGAATACCTCTGTGAATATCTTATGTCTTATATTTATGGTCTGAAGATACCGAAGGGAGACTACTCATACAAATTGGTTAAGTCATTTGAGTTACCTATCTACTAGAAAATCAAATAATAAGATATACATTATATATATTGATATCATTATAATTTGCCAGCAACAACTTGGGCAACAATGGTCAGCGTACGTATCAAACCGTTTTGTATTTTGAATAAATTCTGGACACATTGAAATATAAGTTCATTTTGGACAGTAGGCAAAGGAGGGTCACCATAAAGTAGTATATCAAGGTTAATAGCAAGATCCTGTAGCGTCAATAACATTATATTTCGACAGTGCGTATATAAATGGCATTCGAAAAAATAGTGATTATTATTTTCGATGTAGCTACAGCTACAAAATGGATCTGACACAATACCTTTTACGAAGAGATGGTGTTTTAATGAGCTACACTCTGTGCGGAGTCGAGAATGTAGTATTTGGAGATGCCTAGTACCGGTATAGTAGTATGAGGGCACCTCTGATCGGTTAGTATTGATACGTGATTTAAAGATATTTAAAGAATATCAAGAGAGATGTCATTCCATTCCGTTGGAAGAAAAGAGTTAAAATATGTAATTGTTCTAGAGTGAATACTAGAAATATTATCAGCGTTTCTAATGCGATAGCGAGGGGCTTCAAAAGTTATCGGTATTAATGGTGACAGATATACAGGCGTTTGACCATTTTTCATTTTGTAGATCATAATTAGACGGTGTTTTCTATGTCTTTCTGAAAGTGTCTCCATCCAACTTCCATTAAGTTTATTGATGCTGACAAGTTTAGTGACTCCTGAAACTATTCTTGCACATTCATTCTATATACGTTCAATTAGTTCAACCTCATATTGTGTACAGCTGCTCCATAATATATCGCCATATTCAAGGATGGGCCTTATGAAGGATAAATAGGTGATTTCTAATCCCCTACGATTTAAAGAAAACTTAAGTTTACGTAGAATATTTACACATTGCCAAGCTTTTTAATCATTAAGATTTCACTTAATATGTTCTAGCTATTACTTAGAACATAAACTGCATTTTCAGCCAATAAAATCGTTAAGAGCTGCACTTAATCATTAAGAATTTCGACTTTGATAGAAATCACGTGGCATTGTAGCGTGCGTAGGAGCTTGTGTGGAGATTTGGTAGTAGTACACAATACCATACTTGGAAACGTATTCCTTGTGCATTAAAAGCAAATATAAACAGCAACAGCAAGACAGATATCTAACCACACGATTTCTAATGCAATTTTTTAACAGTGCTGCTTGCACACATTTCTGCATCGCACATTTCGGGTCTATATTTTGACATCGATTTCGCCCCCCCCCCCTTTTTTTTTACTACGCGGAAAAAAAGTTCAAAAATGTGTTTTCTGTCTTGTCACTGAATAATGATTATTTTCATGTATATTTCAGTACGATTGCGTTATGGAAGTCGAAACTGAAGTAAAATGTGTTGATAATTGATGCTGGAGATAACATGTGTAATAAACTGTAATGAAAAAGAAAGTACGCAAGCAAAAAAATCGCACCTCCTTCGGAGATATTTTGAATCAAAACTGGCTGGAATTTCCAGCGATATATGGATAAAATTTCAACACCACGCAACGAAATCCGAATGGCCTTGCCGGGATTCGAACCTACGCAGGGGGGGGGGGGGGCGCTGAGTGAGTGCTTAAGTCAGCGACTTTACCCCCTCGGCCACGAAGGCCCTCTTGTTTTGAAATGTTCATATCATTGACTTAGGGAGCTATCATCGATATCATAATTGAACAAGACATCCAGATCATGCAAGTAATATCAGTATCTAATGGAAACCTAATAGCACCTAAATCTATCAGCTTATCATACAGTAAATCATTTGCAATTGGTGTCACAAAGCTATGGAACTCCCTCCCGCTGAAAATAAAGAAATGCAGAATCGATTGTGTCTGTAATAAAATCTTTGAAAATGTACTTATTAGAACATTAGTACATTTCAACTGAATAAGTAACTGTTGCTTTGCATCTATTGTTGTCAAAAAAGGTTATAGAATCACAAAATCCCGACAATATGCATTGGGACAGTTTATGACAATGATCCTGTGAAAGTTTGGTCAACATCCGTTCGAAAATGTAGGAGGGATTGCGCTCGGAAGATATTTTGGACAAAATTTTAAAAAGGGACATAACTCCGTCAAAAATGATAGAATCACAAATCCCCACAATATGCACTGAAGGCAATTATGAATTGAATGTATGAGGAGTTGCGCTCGGAAGAAAAGTTAAACGCCCGCCCGCCAACAGACGCCAACGTTCGCCAATCTTCCTTCGGAAAACCTGGTTTAAATGATTTCGAGAAAATAAAATAATAATGATATCATTTATCATCTGCCTGAGCACAACGTGCTCATGTGCCATTGGGATGGCACTACATGTCCTAGAGTTTAGATATCTGGTGGGTATATGATATGGACTATGGTGGGCCTTTACGAGGTTTGTTCAAAATATGTCTCTGGGGTGAAAATTGTCTCCACACCAGGGGTCAAATTTCTATAGGAAAATAAAAAAAAACAAAAAAAAAACTTCTTTTCAACACTACCTGCCATAGAGTTTAGATATTTTATGTATATATAACATGGCATAGTCGACCATTGCGAGGTTTGTTCAAATCATTTCCCGGGGTCAAAATAAGTCAAATTTATATAGAAAAAGATATGTTCAATGATGGCCCTGGTGGCAAATTGGTCCGCTACAGAAGACTTATAGGATTATGTTGTCTTTTTTTTTCTCCGCACGATATTATTTTTATCCTAAAATTATACAAGATCACACAGTGTTTCTTTAAACATATGGCCATATTGTGTTGTGTACTCCTAATCTGATTAAAAGGTAAGATGTATTATTTTTTTACACAAATGTGTTGTCACAAATGCACGACACTTTTGATACCCTGTTCATAAAATGTTCTTAAAAGT
>CM037779.1:100200-128941 GCA_021229015.1 Solen grandis
CTTCCCAAAGAGCCCCCTTTCTTTAACTTAACCCCTGGAAAAAGGGCACAACTAACAAAACGCACCTTGGACACATTATAATTACCCTAAAGTTTGTTCTTAATATTTCAATTAAATTCCCAAAATTTTTTTTTTTTTTTCATTTCAATAAAAATTTTAAACCTCCCAGACCCAAACTAGCGAATACAAAAAAAGGCCCTCTATTCTGATTTGGCTACTTTTTAGGGTGAGGTTTGATAAGTAGAGGGGTTTTTTTCGATTCAACATTTTTCTAAAGACAGTGATATGCATGATGGCACCTATAGAAATAAGGGTTTGGTTTAAAATTTTAAACTTTTACGCCACCCAAATTTGTTAAGTTTTTAATCTTATACCCCCCCTCTCCAAGCGGAATTTCTCTCGATTGTTGCTGGTTTGACCAGTACATTGCGCCTTGAAGGTCATAAAAAACCCTTGCCCCGATAGGGTTCGAACCCCCAAACCCTTTTCGGATTTTTTGCGTGTGATTAACACTGGCCGATGGCCTGTTTAAATGGGGACTGGGTTTTTCAGTAGATTCAAATGGCGGTATAATTTCTTTTCTATACAAAACCCCCTTAAAAAAATAAATTTTTAAAACCCCGGTGGATGTAAAAGTGTTAACGGGAATTTTGTTGGCTTGCAATCTATAAATTTTACTTAGTTTTGAGTTTTCCCTATCTTTTTCTCGTACATTTCGACATGTAGCCGAGTTTCCCCTTTTACGTATAGCGTTTTTTCCCAAAAGTTTAATGAATTGTTGGAAGGAACAACCATCAGGGGCTCAAATTCGATAGATTCGCCCGGGCAATTCGAGCCTCTGCGATCAGCTTTTGGCTGCTTTTTCACAAATTTCATCCCCGGGTAACCATTTTTATTTTACCCCATTATTTTGTGGCCTTCAATTTGGTTTTGTATTTAGCGGTAGGATCAAAAAAAAATTTTTGGGAAAAAAAAAATGGTAAAATTGTGATGCGTGATGCAAACTTTTCTATATGCCCACTACAAGATGTGCCAAAAGTCTTGACGCTCAATTCAAATTTACATAATTATTTCGAAGATTTGGTTTTTTTACTGCGGCAAGACTTGAAAAAAATACTGGGGGTTAAGCAATATGGGTTAATATAAAAAAACTTAAACCCTTCCCTTTTCAAATGAAATTTTTTTTTTCCACATTCATAAAAAAAAATTTGGGAAAAAATTGATAATCTACGTTCATTTATACTTTAACCAAAAACCCCCCGTCATGGGTTCGAGCCAAACATTCCTCATCTCCTGGTAGGGGGACTGAGTTTTAACCATCAACCAATATACCCTGTTGGAAATGCCTTTTTGTCTGAAAGGGTAGTATTTTTTTGTTCCATGGGAAAAATTTATTTCAATAAAAGGGAAAAAAACTTTTTTTTGGGATTTGGCTATTTTAAATAATGACTTGGGCAATTTATATTATAGGCTTTATAGGGGAATGTGAAAAGTCCCCACTTTATGGATTTTTTAATCTTTTATTTTGAAAAAATAAAGATTATTTTTGAGAAAAAGAGTGTTTTGCTGGGAATTTAAACCCGATATCGAAAAAAATGTGATTTGTAATTCTTTTATTGTCGCAATGAAATATTTTTTTTATTGTGAAAAGGGCGAAACCTCTGATAGAAAAAATAAAAAAAAGCTTAAAAGAAAAGGGCATTTTTTGTAAGTCAAAAGAAAGTTAACTGGAAAACGGGAGGGAGGAGAAGAAAGACGGGCGAGGAAGGAGATGAGTGGGAATGAAGCACTTTGTTTAGAATGTTATAAAGTACCCCTTTAATGTTTTTAATCTTTTTTGTATGAAATTTTTTTTTGGGTTTGCCCCACGGGGTATGTTTTGCCTTGAAACGAAGGTACGGAGGCAAGAAGGGCATACTTGTTTTCTTCCCCTTGGTGTTTTTATCCACTTCGGGGACAATTTAACAATTTGGTCCAAACAAATTTCCCCGAAAAAAAAAAAGTTTTTGGAATTGAGAAAGGGGTCGACGTGACTCTGTTTTTCCGGTTCAATTTTGCATTTCCATTCCCACACCCAGTACGTTGTACCTTGTTGTGCTGGTTTTTCCCAAAAGGCTTGGATTGTACAACTGTTCATTTAAAGTGTGTAACATTTCACAGTTTTTTCCTTGGGTAACATTTCGCCAATGTGTCCAAAAAACCCCATGAATTGTACTGCTGTTGGGTCTGTAAAATGTACGGGGAGAAAGTACGTATTTTTGGTATTGCCCGTTAAGCGAAGAATGGAAACCATTTTTTTTCCCATTCAGTCTTTCCCAAAAACGTGTCGGGGAAATGGGAAAAAAAAAGTCATGTAGAGAAAACTCATTAATGGGCTTTCATATTAAAATCTTGCTTCCATTCATAATAAATTCGGGTTTGACTGTAATGTCAAAAGTGTTGAGACCCAAGAAAAAAAAAGTTGTGATAACAACACCTTGTCAGAATTTTGTGCTTGGGTTTCAGCCCAGTAAAGGACCACAGTGTTGCTCACAATCAAAAGGGACGAGCCTTTTTTTTTCTGGATATTTACGCCCTGATATTTTCAAACGTTTGTCCCCCCAGATATGCTAAAAGTAACCAACGATAAAGGTGTATGATAATTACTTACCTTTATGGAAAGGGGGAGTTTCCCCCTAATTACCTGTCGTTCCCTTTTAAAGATGTTTCGTCTACCCCACTACAAAAAAGGGTGTTAAGCAGCCTGGACTTGATAGTTGACAGGGATCTAATCCTTTGTTTTTTGCATTTTTTTGAGGGTGGTGGAGAAGTTGTGAAGGATGGACTGTAGAATTGTGGTAGGACCACAAAAAAAAAAAAAACCCTCAAAAAAAAGGGCCCTTTTTCAGGGAAACCTATGGGGGAAAGTTAATATAGTAAATTTCAAATCTTTTTTGCTCCTTTTCAAATTTTTAAAAACCCTTTTTTAAAGCCCTTTTTAAAAATATTTTTTTTTCATTAAAAATAACCCCTTTTTTATAAGTTACAAAATAAAAAAGTTACATGATAAAAATGTTAAAAAAAGGTTTATATATATTTTTATATATAAATGAATTCATCCCAAATAAAATCGTTTGTTGTTTTAGGTTAAACTTTTACATCTTTCTAATGATGGTTAAATTCGTTTCAAAGTAAGTAATCCAAAAACCCCCGTTCTTTTTAATGGATGAAAACAACGTTCTCTGCTTCTTGCCTAAACACTCGATAGAAAGTAGGTAAACCCCGCCCAATGCTTTTAAAAGCGCCCCGCATTAAGCACCCTGTCGTTTTCTTTTCATGTTTAACCATAAAAGAAGACGTATTGTTTAATTTATTCAGCATTTTAATCAAGATCGCGAATTTTGTCAACAAATGAGGGTAATGATCAACGAGCGTGAGATAGTGGAGACATATTACACAATACAAACTGAAATTTGGAACAAATAGTCATGGGGCAATTTTAACTACAGCAATTGTGAACTGATGCCCTTCTTATATCATCAGGAGAGTTGCGACAATAGAAAACAAGATGGGGGACCAATGCCATGAACTGGGGTGAGTGGAGACAAAAGCACAAAGGGGAATAAGAATCTAAAAAAGGACGTTAAAGACGATAAAAACTAAGAAAACAAAACGGCTCTTTTCAGGAAACCCAAATGTCTTAAAAGGAATGTTTCTTTGTCAGTCCATTTACCGGAATAACAATCCGATGATTCTGGGTCCCTTAAATTTTCGTTCCGGGGCCCTTTTTAGGGGCCAAAAAGTTCTTATCGGTGACAAAAATTTTTTGGGCTCAGTTGCCTTACTTTTTTCCAAAAAAAACCGGGGTGCATCTGCCACACACTTACTATTCGAAATCATAATTTGTCATAATACTTCTCCCCCGAGCATTAGCGTGTATTGCCATCGGACAATTTATGACGCGGTAAATGCGTACAAATTTTGGGTTTCACAGTTAAATCAAAACTATGCGGAAGACCCCCCTTTTCTTTTTAAATTAAAATTACGTTGTCAAAAAATTGGAAACATTTCTTAAAGCTGAGGGGCTTTTTATGAGTCGCATTATCTCATCTGTGTTTGTGAGGGGAAAATAAAAAAATAAATTTTTACTCAACATTGGGGTAGTTTCGTTTCTTGCATGGTAAATTTAAAATGATACCTATGATAAATTTTGGGGATTTGTTTAGTTTTCTTTTTTAATAGCCCAAATTAAATTAAAATTAAACACGTTTTATTTTCTTCTTTATACTATAATAAATTAATTTTAAATTGTTTTTCTTCGTTTTCTTATTACAATTATGGGCCAGCAAAAATGTCTCTTTAAACAGTTTCCCAAAGCGATACACATTGATGTTGTCTCACGCGGCATTATCATACCCAAATGATAAAATTCACCCCCGGGAAAAATTATATTGACCCAACCCCTACAGCCCCCAAAATAAAACGGTTTCAACGGGAGCGCCCCAAACAAAAAATTTATTCCGTACTTTTAAAAATGTAAAAAGCTTTTTGAATGACTATCGAAAGTAGGACGTTTCATTTTCTATTTATAGATTGGGGGACATTTTAATCATAAGATCATGTGGATTGTTGGTGAAATTCATTAACCTCTCGCTTGGAAAAAGTTTGGGTTTTAAATGATTGGTGGGGTTATTTTTAATCAGTTTTTTGAGATTCGCTTTTTCTTTATTGATCAACCATGCAATTAAAAAATCACGGCACACACCCTGCCCAAAACATGTTTTGACTCTGAATAAGCGATTTTTTTTTATATAGTTTTAAAATTCTTATAGAAACATTGGAAAAAAAAATTTCGGAAACCAATAAAATTTGATTGAACTTACGATTGGGGAAATGCAAGGTATACCAAAAAAAAAAAAAAAATAAAAAAAATAAAACACACACATCAAAATAATTGATTGAACCTTTATCAATTTTATGACAAACCTTGCCAAAGCAACTTCTGTGTAAAATGAGTTTCTCAAAAAAATACGCTATAAAATTTTAAACTAGCCTAAACGTTAGCATTTTGTTTAGGCTTTTGACCCAACCTTTGGGAAAAAATAAAATCCCAAAATAGACCCCCAGCTGTTGATAAATAAATTTTTGACTTTGGATTAGGGTTTCCCGTCCTAATAGCATTTTCCATATTTTTGCCACTAGAGGGTTTTATTTCTATAAAACTTTGTCACTTTGAAGCTTAAAAAACAAAAACTTTTACTAAATTTTTTTTCAATTTTATCTAATTTGGGGGAGATAACCGCTATAAGTTAACTTGAAGCTATGGAAAATTTATTTTCTGGTAAAAAAATTAAATTTGATTTATGAAAAAAAATTCGGGTGAACGTGCTTTTATGTTTTTTTGTATCAACTTTCGTTAAAAAAGGGAGAAAAACCCCTTTTTTTTATTTTTGGGGGAGATATTCGTTTTTTTGCCCGTTTCATCGCTCAATGCACAGGGATTTATTTGTTTCAGAGGTATTAATGGACAATCATGAAAAATTATTTTAGAATACGTTTTCGGGGGAACGCTTGGTTTGCTTTTTTTTCATGGACTTTCGCCTTATTGAAGGGGGGAAATTTTGGGATGGATATTTGAAAGGCGAAATGGTGAGGGGGGGGTTGAGTTACTTAAAAAAATAAAAAGTTTAGTTCCCTTTTCATTTTTTTTTTCCCCACTTTATTTAAATCCGGGTCTAGATCAACATAAAGATTCCAACTAACCCTCGTCCTCGATTTTGACTGGTGAAAAATTTTATAAATAAAAATTTCCCTAAGACTCGTAGTAAAAAACCACGCTTTGATTTCAGGCCAACAAAATTTGCCTGGGAAACTTAATAGGTTAGGTAGAACATCATTTTTCCCCAATCTTTGGGGATTTAAATTAGTCATGTTTTATGGTGATGTTTCTATTTTTGAATGCAAAACAACCCTGAATGTCAGTAAAAAATTTCCCCGTACAAAAAATGTTATTATAAGAAAAAAAAGAGAAAGAAATTCATTAGCCCAAAACTGTATTGCATGTGTAAAATTTAATTCATTTTAAGAATTACCATGTCAAAAAGTTATGCGAAATTTCATTGGTTAATATTGCATGTTTATGTTAAATATTTGTTTGTTGTTTTTACGCGCTTGGGTTTGGTACGCCTTGAGATAAATTGACACCTAACAAAATAATGTAAAGTGCTAAAATTTTTTGAACGTTTGATATTTTGGTCCATAAAAACGAATTCTTCCAAATTTACTTCCAAAATTTTCATTTCTTTTTAATTTCATCGTAAAAAAATGTTTTTTGGGCCTAGTTTAGGAAAAATTTTAAGACCGCAATTTGTTTGGTTTTAAAAATCTTTTGAGAGATAAGTGTTTTTGTTGTTTTATTTTATATAAAAGCAAATACTGGGTTTTATGGTTTTTAAGCCCTTTTTCCCGAAAAGGGTGCCCGAGGAAAGCCCATTATCAGATTCTATGGGGTCATAAAATTCTTTAAAGTTTGAATATAATAATTGTTATTGCATAAATAATTTGCCACAACTCCCGTTTTATTGTTTAACCCCTTGGGTCCCCAGATTTTCTATGCCTTCAAGCCATATCCCTAAAAACATGTCTTCAAAACCCTCACTCTAAAACTCTATTTTGACCCTTTTTGTCGCGGTCTCTTAAAAAACTCCCCCACACTTTTCAAAATTATTCTTCACTTTTTTTTAAGATTACACGAGTTACACGTCCTCATAATTACTAAAAAAACTCAAAAAAATAGTATAAAAACGCATTACAGAAATCTATACGATAAGTAAGGAAAACTGAAAGAAAAAACTGTCTCAAAAAGACAGACCGAGACTTTTTTTTCAAAAGCAATGTTAATAAAAAGCAAACCGTTTGCGGAGGCCGATGCATTGAGCGTCCGTCGTATGATATTGTTAACAAATTTTCATGTAGGCCCCCTTTTAAAAAAATATTTTTTTCCTTCGCCGCCCCTGTCTGGGGAAAATGGGTTTAGGTTGACTTTTTTTCCCTGCTAATTAATTAATGACTGTATGTGTCAGAGTTATTTTAAACTTGCGCGTAAAGTTTTTTTACAAGTTTTTTATTATTATTCTAAAAAATTCTGTTCAATCAAAAACAATACTTACTGTATAGTTAATAAACTTTTTTTGATTCTATTCTTATTAAAGGCTCGTATAAAAATGAAATAAATATTAACTTCTCTTAACATAAACAGTTTTACTAAAAATATAAATAACTCCAAGGTTAAAAGGGTGACTAATGTATGAGTAATTATTATCTAGTCATCCTTTTTGACCAGAAATACGCGTCTTTATGAAATTTAAAATTTTACGTTCAAGTTATTTGACTAATAAATTTCACAATAAAATGATCAATCACTTCTGGGCCAAGGAGGGTTTTATGGTTTCCTTTTGAGTGCATCGTTTAATTGAGATCTTTTGGGCGAAATCTAGGCTAGTATTTAGACTGTTAAATATCTAAAGGATATAAAGTTTATTTTTTGTTTGTGTTCAAAAAGGAAAGTTTAAAAAAGTCATTTTTTTCAATGCCCAAGTTTTTTGCCTATTTTTATTTGGACAGCGATTGGGGTTTACGGAGCTTAGACTGCCCGTATCTCTAATTCATTGCGGAGGGACGGGGGCAGCCGGGGTATTTTCGTTCAGATTGGGGGCCCACGTTTTTTGATTTTGTTAAAAGAGTTATACTGTAGCCCTTTTTTAAATATGTAGCCGAAATTGAGGGGCATTGGGGGCCCCGTGTATGACGGCAGCAAACGCCAAATTTTGGTGATTTTGACGACAAAGAAAAGGACTTTCGTAGGGCCCCTCAAAAAGTTATGCAAAGTTGGCGCTCTATGCCTATTCACTAAAAAATTTAATTTACACTGTGCCCGATGTTTTTTTTGCCATGATCTCATAGTTGACCCGATCTGCGAAAATTTAAATTGTTAGGTGCTTTGGCTCATAATTGTAAATTTATATACCATTTTCATATTTTCATTTTTTTATAAAACATTCTTTTGCTTAAATAAAGTAAACCCGCGTCGGTGAATTTAGGAACGTCGGTTTTTTTTCCAAAAACTTTTTTTAAAAAAACCACGTTCTTAAATTTTTTTTATTATTCAAAATAAAAGAGCATTTTTTCCCCGTTTCAAATTAGTCTTGTTTTTGAAAAAAACATTTATTAGCTGAGATATGTGTATTTTGTCCTTGAAAATAAACATTTTGCCGGGGGGGAAACAGCTGATAAACGTCGAACCCTTTAAAAATCGATCGAAAATTTACCTGTCGAGAAAAGACGATGGGTAACGTGACCTCCCATGGAAAAAATACGATCGCTTTTGTTTCTATGGGAAAAAAACCCAAAACGTTCTATCAGTCGAAAAAAAATCAAACATAAAGGGGATTTTTTTGGATTTTTTTTATTTATTTTTTTGTGGGTTTTAAAGGAAAGAAACTAGTTTTAAAAATCGCCTTTTGTTTACAAATGCTTTAACGTACACCCGTTGTTTTATCAAAATTTAATATGGGATCTTAAAACGAACCTATCCTAAACCCAAATACTGAAATTTTATTTTTGCTTTTTGTAGCTATATAAAAAATTTTAGTTAATCGTTCTACCTTTTTTTATCAGAGGTGGTCTAAAGTACGTTAATTTCTAGAATAAAAATTAAGTTTTGTACAAAATGCTTAAAATTAATGTTTATGAAAAAATAACATTGGGTTTGGGTGTGGGGTGAGTGTTTTTTAATATTAATACATTAGGTCTGGGTGTGGGGTAATGTAAAATATTAAAAAACATTGGTTGGGTGGTGGTAAGTGTATAATATATTATTTTACTTTAGGTTGGGTGTGTGGTAAGTGTATAATTAATATTACATTAGGTCTGGGTGTGTGGAAAAGTGTTAAATATATTATAACGATAAATCAGGGTTAGAAATATATGTGCCCAGCTGAAAAGGACGAAACCCCGGGGCCATTCGCTTTCAGGGCAATGCTCTACTGATGAGGGACAGGTCACTTACTTTTTCCCTAAATTTTTTAGGGAAACTTATTGGCCATTTCAATAAAAATAATTGTATATATATATATATATATATATATATATAATATATATTTATATTATATATTATTATTATTTAAAAAAAAAATTTGCCTTTTTAATTTTTTGTTCTTTTCATATGAATTAATTTTTTTTAATATGGGACCCCGGGGCCCAAGACATTTTAAACACTCACTCTGTCCTCACTGCAGGGTTCGAATTCCCGGCTGATTTATTCGGTTTTTCATGTGGGAACCCTTCCGCGGGCCCTTGCGTAGGTTGGGGGTTTCTACCTGGATGCTCAGTGCATTGGGGTCTTCCTCACCTGAAATTAGCGGACTTCGCTTATGAGAAAACTGTCGCAGCTTGTTTGTAAATTAAAAAATCAATCATTTTAAGGGTTTTTGTTAAAATTACTATTTTATTGGTTATTTTTTTCAACGGGCAAAATTTCAATCACTAACTTTTTTCATTGTGGGTTGATTCCTTGGTGTCACTTTTTTTATTAAGAAGCCATCCGCTCGTTGTGGGGGTTTGGGTCGTTCTGCCCGGCTCCCATGTGTATCATAAATTTTATTAGGGGGACAGGCACAAAATTTAAGGAATACTCACAGTCGCAGACAGTAACCCAGTCAACACAATAATTAATATAACTTTTTTTTTTTTAAAAAATTTCCCTCAGCTTTGGTTATAAAAAAATACTGCAATACAGTAAAATAAAAATAAAAAAAGCACCAAAAAAATTTGAGTGTCCCCTTTTTTTTGGTGCTGACTAAAACCAAAGACTCTGTGCCCGGGAGTTCCAACAATAAATATAACATTAAAGGAAGTATTCCTTTTCATACACACTAACCCCCCAAACCCACAATGACGCCGCCATGTACTTACCGCTGGCCTAACGGGACAATTTCCTCCCTACCAAAAAAAAAAAATAAAAATGAAAAAAAATTTAAAAAATTTGAAATCGGGTGAATAAATGTGTAACCAGTAATTTGCCCCTTCTTCATGCAGGGCCATGCTCTATAAATTGGAGCAATTGGACCATGTAACAAATCTTAATAAGGGTACTTTATAGGCTGTACAAATAAAACCAAATTTAAAAACATGAAAACCCTGAATTCCGGGAAAAAAAGAAAAAACATAACCCAAAAGGGCAGTATTTATGAAAAACAGGGAAAACAGCCAAATTGAACCAATCTAGAAAATGGCATACAGAAGGCCTGTGTTCCCAAACTTTAAAAGTATTTAAACTTGTAAAATTTTTTCTACTTATACTAAAACTAGCCCATTAGTTTTCGATAGGGATTTAAGTATTTTACTCAAAAAAAAGCCAGAGTTTGTACAAAGTTTTTCGAAAAGGGGGGGCCGGACTCTAACGGGAGAGCCCTCACTTACTGGCTTTCCCTTCCCAATGCATCTACAAAACCCATTTAAACCTTCAACTTTAGGCTACAAGTTGTTACTTTCATAATGATTGAAGAAAAATTTTTTGCAGCTTTAACAATTCTCTTGCACTAAGGCCAATAATTTGCATTTTGTCTTTTTTTGTTGAAAAACATAACTCCGGGAAACTCTAAAAAAATCTGGCTAATTGGACTAAAACTAAGCCTTGGTACATCTCGTGCCGAAATTTATTCAATAGTTTTTGATTATCTTCCATCTTTTGTTTCTTCCTTTTAAAAACTTGAACTTAATTAAACCAAATGAATTTAATTAAACCTGTCAAATTGCACATTTTCCCCCAACAAAATATTATAAGTATATTCAATCAAACACAAACAAAAACCCTTTGGGTGATTGCATTTTTATTTTTTTTTTATTCAATGATGTATCATAAAGGTAGTTACCAAACCAAACGGGGGCTTTACTAATTATAATTTTTAAATTCTGTTTTTTATTTGCGAAACCAAACTTCATGTGTTTGTTTTACATGTATATACAAGCATTGTGAAACCCAACCTTCATGTATTTGTTTTAATTTTTTAACAAGCATTTTGATAAAATAATTATTTATCTAGACCCATTTTTCTACCTATGTTAGTTCTAGTTGTTCCTTTGAAAATTTTAATATCTCTGGTATAACTGGGGAAATTCTTCCCTTCTTAAAAATCCAAACCCTTTTTAAAGAACACTTTTTTCCAATTTTAGGGAATCACCTGGAAAAAATTTAGTTTTAAAAACTGAAAAGACCTTAAATCAAAAAATTACACAGTTAAATCATTTAGGGGCCACCTGTATTAAGCGGTCAACCTATATACAGGGTCAGTTTTAATTTACCAAACGCATTTTGTTTTTTTTAAAACCTTTTCTTTTACCGGCCCCCTTTGATAAGTAGTCTCTTTCTCTTATTTCTTGAAGCCCATTTAAGACAGGTTTGACAGTATTTTTAATTTAAAGCATAATTTTTTTGAATGTTTACAAAATCGCTAAATTGAAACCAGTTTTTTGGGCTAAGGGGTTGGAGCGTTCCACCCAAACCCCTGGTTAAAAAAGATTATTAACTCATTTTAAAAATACGTTCTTTGGTTTTGTTTAAAAAGGTAGACCACTTTTGGGTAATATAATGACAATAACGAGGTCTTACAAACCCCCAAGTTTGTTTGATATCAGTGATGCAAAACTATATCCTCCCTAATGAAAACAAAGACCCAAGTTCCCATCATAATGTCGGTAAATCCAATAAACAAATAGACAGACAATTAGATAAAGGGTGACATTAAAATGACTCTGGGGCAATTTGTATTGTGCAATTTTGAATCAAACTACTTAGCAATGGCAATTGACAGGGGGACAGAGAATCATAAGTATATGCCTCAACAGTAACGGTCATTGGGGTTTGGGTTTTTTACTCTTTTTTTCTGATTGGCCAAGGGGAAAAGGGGGGAGAAATCTGAGTTTTTTACAGTAACATTTTTCATTTTTTAAGTAAAATGGCATACCCTTTTAAAAACTGAAACAAAAGAAAGAAAAAAAAACTCCAAAAATTTCCCAAACCATTCAGCCTTTAATTATTCTTGTTCCTTTTGATGAAATTTCTGCCCTTTAAATTTATACTCAAATATTTCATACATTGGTTGTTAAAGTGTTATTTACAATGAATTACTTCCAAATAATTTCATTTTTTAATTCAGTCAATGTTTTGAACTGGAAAAAAAAGATTGTTTTTCTCAAATATGAACAGTGGTATCATATAAGGGGGGTGGAGGGGGAAAAGGGTGTGTGGGGGGAGAGTTTACCCAAGACAGAGATAGAAGGGAGGGGGGGTTTACCATGACAGGGGAGGGGGGAGGAGAGAGAAAAGGGAGGGGGAAATAGTTTACTCATGACGAGGAGGAAAGGGGGAGAGTTTACTCATGACAGAGTAAAAAGGGAGGGGGGGTTTACTCATGACGAGAGAAAAGAGAGGATGGGGAGGTGAGGGGGGGGTGGAAGGTTTATCATGACAGAAGAGGAAAGGGGGGGGGAAGTTTATCTGACGGGAGGAAGGGGGGGGGGGAGGTTTACTATGACGGAAAGGAAGGGTGGGGGAAGTTTAAAAGCGGGGAGGGAGAGAAAAAGGAAAGGGAAGGGGTTTTTAATGAAGGGGAAGAGGGAGGGGAAAGGAAAAGGGAGAGAGGGGGGGTGAAATTTTTGAAAAAGGGGGGGGGGGGTTAAGAGAAAGGAAGAGGGGGGGTTTTTATTTAAGGGAGAAGAATAAAAAGGGAAAAAAGGGGAGAGGAAAAATGGGGGGGGTTTACTCATGTCAGAGGGGGAAAAAGAATTTATTCAATTAAAGTAGTATTGTCTATTATTGACATAAGTTTTACCCCTTTTTATTAAATTTTTTGACTTTAGTGAAACAACTTTCCCAAAAATGCTTAAATTTGGGAAATACCTAACTCACTGAGGAGTGCAAACATAAAAACCCGATCAACCTCCTTTTTTAGACTTTTAGACTAATTTTATTTAATAATTTTTGTTCAGGTCTTTCCATTATTTTTAGACAGTGGTAAGATCAGGGGTTTTGGTCTGTATGTTGCAAAAATTTTATGTTAAAATGATGGTTTCTTTAAAAAAATTGTGACTGACAGTAACAAGATAATCATTCAATGACGCAGCTTAATCAAGTTACTTATGATGTGTAAATTAGGGCTCTTTATATAAAGTTAAAATAACTTAATATTGAGATTTCAAAAAACCCAATGAAATTTAAATAAAATTAATTAATCAATTCGTTTTGGTACAAAAGAGTATCTTTAAAATATAGCCCTACATGAGTGCATGTCCAAAAGTAACTTCAAATGACTTCACAATTAGAATCAAAGGCCCTAGCAGTATTTTGCCATAAGAAAAATACGATTAATACAAAATCAAATCAGATAAAATTAACAGAACTAAGTTTTTTGTGAATATATGTTTTTTATTAACACATTTTAATTGTGTATGCCCCCCCCCCCACCACACAAAGTTAAAATTTACTACCTTTGGGTCTGAAGTCATATATACATCCCTATTGTTCGTAAATTTGGGTATTCTTTTTCTTGCTGCGCACAGATGGATCCCATTCTTTTTAAATGTTTGTTTGTTGGGTTTAACTCCACCCAAAAGATTTCAGTCATTTTTAGATTATATTTCTACTTTAGACAAATAAAGTACTGCACACTGCAGTATCACGTAAATTAAGAATGTTACCACATCAGTCACATTACCCTGGGCAAAGGTTAACTAGTTTGGAATATCCTTATAGTTTAGCCCAAAGGAAAAGGGGCTATCAGCCAATTTTTATGATTTTTGGGATGTCGCACCCCGGAAAACAAACCGACAACCTAGCCCCACTCCCCAAAGGAGATGCTCTAAACTCTGCCACTGGGGAAGTTCATTCTTTTTACTATTTATTCTACATTGAAGCAGTCTGAAACTAAAAAGGGACAAAAGGTTAAATTAATTATATGTATATCCCGCTCATTAAAAAAGTATTTTGTCCCAAAATTTTTTCTCTGCCCCGGGTTTTATATAAGATATATATAGATTTAGAGCCCGCTTTGCTAATACTTCAACAAGGCAAAAATTTCCCCAGCTTATTGGTGATTTCAAAGTCTAAGAAATGCCTCAATCCATCCCCCTTTCCTGAAAAACATCTCCCCCTAGGGTCTTTTTATATTTACCCACATGGAAGCAGTTGAAACAAAAAAAAGGGCAACAAAAGGCTAAAAAAAAAATAATGTATATCCCGCATCATTAAAAAGTATTTTTTTCCAAAATTTACCTGCCCCGGGGCTCTATATCAATAGTATATAGATTTAAGACCCTGCTTTGCCTAAACTTCAACAAGCAAGATTTTTCATGCTTTTGTGTGATTTCATGTCTAAGAAATGCCCCAATCCCCAAACCCTAAAAAAGACACATCCCTTTCCCCAAAGGGTCTTTTTATGTTTGCCCCTGTGTGCCCGGATAGGTGTGGTAACGCGCTTCGCTTTCACCAAAGCGTCCCCGGTTCGATTCCCGGGCAGGGACGGGAGAGGGGACACTAAGTATCAGTGGTTGCTGTCCCGGCTCGTGAATTTTCCCCACAATTTTGAACCCAAAACGCCCCATCAAGCCATCTCGGTGATTAATAAAGTCGTGAGAATTGTTTCGTAATAAATATAAATTTTAAAAAATGGTTAACTTTTTTTCCCCACATAAACTTATTTCTGTCGTTAAACGTTTAGCCATTTTGCAATAATGTTTAGGTTTTTAACTTTCAGGGTGGGGTTTATTCTCTACTGACTGATCTTCTGATGACTTGCACAAATCTCTCAGTAATAAGGGTTAATTGGAGGCAATCAAAAACCCTTTATCAAAAAAATGGTGGTGTTCCATTTATTGTTTTTCTGAATAAATCCAATGAAAAGAAAAAGAAAAAGTAACAAAGATACTTGTTATCTCAAGTCATTTTATTTCATTTTTTTGAATTTTAAAATTGTTTAAAAACAAAAAATTAATTCAATTTTGCTGTAACAGGGGGTTTATAATCAACAAGTCATACACAAAATTTAAAAAAAAGTAGATCAAATCACAATAGCACTTTTTACCCAGATGAATCTCACTTCTCATCTCCCAAAAAAAAATATTGGGATCAGTAAAAGTAAACAAATGACAAATGTCAAAGACTATAAAACCTAATCATATAGTTAAATTCAGTTTAAAAAAAAATAAAATAAAGAATGTTCAAAAAATTTTAAAATGTGAATAAATGAAAAAAAGTGCTTGGGGGATCAGAGACAATATTTAGTTTTTGAAAAAATTTAAAGAGGAATTTCGAAAATTTTAAGAAGTAGTTTTAAAAAGTTTTTATTTCAAAGTTTTAATACTGCAACAAAATGAGTAATTTTGGTTCTCAATTGCTGGGGGCGCTGTATCAGCGCTTTTCTACGTGGTATTTTTGTCTGTTGAAATTTGTGTAGGTAGTGTTACAGGTCATTGGCCCGAAGCATGTGGGGTTTACATAAAACCCCCGGAGGAGTGAGTGTAAACCGTCTGCCTCTGGGAGCGACCTAAACGGCCTTTTTAGGACCACCCTTCCTTCTTTTTCACAGGGGATGACAAATCAGGCTAAATTAGCCGGTTTTTCATTTTCCCCTTTGGGTCAAAATTCTTGATTTTATTAAGTACTTTCCTACACCCGTGAGCTTTTTAAAATTCGACCTATTTTTGCAACAAATTCCCTTTTAGGGTTTGGGTACACTTCGGAGTCCCAACCATAAAAAAGTTAAACGTAGATGGACCATGGACCCCGCCAAAACTATGGTTTAAAAAAAAGGAAAGGGGCCCCGGCCCCCGGGGGTTCCCTTCTAACCGGAAAAAAAAAACTTTTAAACGGGTGGAACGAGAAGAAAAGGGTTTCCCCCATGTGACCTGCTGAAACGGGGAAAAAAAGTCCAAAAAAAGGATGGGGGCATGATCTGAATACAGATTATCCGATTATCAACAACCAAAAGTTTACCAAAACTTTTTTAACAACTTCTTCTAACTTATCAATTTAAGGGTGTTATAAATTTAACTACCCCTTTCCTTATTATGATGGTTTTTGCAATTTTACACCCGGGACAGCTTTTAAAAAAAGCCCTTTAAAAAATTATGTACGGCGGGGCTGCTTTATCAAAAATTCAACTTCCAAATGATCTAAACTATCTCCCCAAATTTCAACACACACACACACAACACCTTTGTTTATGTTTTTATGGCACAAATATTTTTTTTACAAAAGGCATATAGATTTATAGAACTTTGTGGCCCCACTTTCAAGTATTTTAAAGCAATTACATAAATCCCAAATCATAATATTAGAAAAAAAAAGACATCTGTAAAAATATTGTTATAAAAATTATATTATTGATTTTGAACAAATTTTCCAGAGCCGGGGTATCTCATCGGAACACCTAGTCCAATACCCAGGGGAAAAAATACCCCCAAGTGTCAACACTCGTCTATTTTTAGACTGCTCTTCAAAATGACTGTACACGTAATTTTTCTGACCAGATTATTCGATGGGAAACTTGCTTTGAGCATGATTTTTATCAGGGTCAATGAAACGCTTTCTCGGATGTAAACTTTAAAATTACGAACAGTACGTAACTAATACCGCGAAGATCTTCCCGTACATAAAATCACGGGTCACGGAAAAAATTCTTCCACAGGGGGACTTATCATACCAATTTATATATGAATTTGGTTAAAATCACGATCAAAATTTATTCCCCGGTCTCCAGGCCGCTCTTTATGGACGACGGATTTTTTGTGACCCAAATGATACAATGAATATCCCTTTTTTTCCCCACAAATGCAATTTTAAAAAAGATACCTTTTAAATGGCAAAAAAAATATTTACAACATCTGTAACGAAAACAAAGAAACAAGATTTTGTTTTTTCGAACAAAAAGATAGTGTATTTGCTTGTAACCTATCAATTTTTAGATTTTGCGTATTTAAGGCGAAGAAAAAATGACAACAAAAAAAAAAATTGATTTACCTTTGCGATTTTCCAAAAAAAGAGTTGACAAGACAAAGCGACAATATACATTTTGCTGAACTTTTAGTGAAATTTTCAGTAAATAGTCAAAAACAAGGAATGCAGCACCAACTTTAATGTAGCTCGTGGGAGCACACACACACCCCAAAATATTTTCCATTGAAAGTTTCTAACCCCCCCAATTTAAATGCCGTCAAACTTTACAAAACCCATAGAAAATATTGAGGCAACATCCGTAAAATTGAGCTTATCTGGAACTTCGTCAATTTAATTCTTTTTTGTCCCAAAACTTGTAATAATTTAAATCTTTTTTCAATCCAAAGTTCGAAACTTGGATCAACCCCGAAACGGTCTTTTCCAAATTTGGAAAAAAAAAGTATACGGAAGGACATCTAAATTTATGAATCATTCTGGAAAATTAATGAAGTAAAGATGCTGTAAATGCGAAAAATATTTGGTAGCTACTTTTTTTCCCCGATCCATATGGGTACATAAAAACGAATTTACTGATTCAAAAGGGGGCAAAGTCCGTTAATTGCTGTTTTAATTTCATTTTAAGGCCATAGGGAAAACCTTTTTTAATTTTAAATCCCAAAAGAAGAAGAATGAAAACCAATAACTAAATTTCGTTTTAAAAACGATAGGGGTTTATCTCTGAAACCCCAGCAAACCTTAAAAAAATCATTACATAATCATTTGCATACATTTCTTAAAACTGAACAAAAACCACAGAATTGAAAACTGTGAGCACAAAATAATTTATGCAGATCAAAGTTTTTACGTCAAATGAGTATATAAAAAAGGAAAACAATGTAATCAAAGGGAAATAAAGGCTTGCCGCTTTTTACAAATTTTATGATGCTGGCTCTTCAAGGGAACCCCCTTTAAAATGAACCCCAATAACTCAAAATTGGTGTAAAACAAGCGTCAACTACCCAGTCCTCTTTTCATTTAAAAAAAGGGTTTTTTTCTACCAGTTTTTCATATATTTTTTTTTGAACTTTAAAGTGGCTATTGCATTTGGACAAGTCACAAAAAAACCCTTAATACAATGTAATTTGAAAAAAAATGGATAATTTTGGACCCAAAGCAGAGGATTTAAAAAAAAACCATATTCAGATATTCTTTTCTTCATGTAACTTTTTATATAAGGTCTATTAAAAAAAAAAAAAAAAGGGGACCATTAGAAAGGGCTTCAATTCCAAAAATTTAAAGGGTTTATTTTGACCTATCTTGACATTTTTTAAAAAATGAATGGTCAAACCCAAAAAAAACGGCAAAAAAATGCCCATTCAAATACCTTTTTTTCCCCCAACAACTTTGAAATAAAACCTGATCATTTAAATAAAAAACATTATAAAGCAATGCATCAAACAAAAAATTTTAAAAACAAATAAAATAAAAAGGAATAGTTCTTCAAAGATGTTCTACTCTTTTCTACAAAATCAAATTTTTTGGGATTAAAGCAGTAGATTTTTTCTTGGGGGAACATTATTTTTTTTTTTTGCCATAACTCAATGATTTAACCCCTTTCTTCAAAATCCCAAAGTCATTTTAAAGATCCTTTAAAGGATACAAATTTCACCCATAGTATTTGATAGAAAATTCATTGTTTTTTAGATATTTAAAAACAACGTGAAAAATGCAGTTTTTTCTTATAGACAAAAAAAGGAAAATTAAATATCCCTGAAATTTTTTTAAAATTTGCATGAATCACTGCTTTGTGCAGGGATGCCCTTTTGGCCATGACATTTTGATTTTTCCCGGAAAAAAGAAGTGACAGTCCCCCCAGAAGGGGCCCAAAGTACAGTGGCCAATTTGCGCCTTTAGTGTAAATTTTTTGCAAAATTTTCCGAAAAAAAGTCGGGGCCCGTAGAGCTTAAAACCTTCATTTTTCTAAAATTGGTTAATGTCAGCTGTCAATTAAAAATTTCGCAACTTACAAAAAAACATAATTTTAAAATAAAAGTCAGTGTTATTTTTGGGCAAGATTTTATGTCCGTAAGATTTAAAACACCTTTGTTCGAAAAAATATATTGCATTTTTCGGAAAGCAAATGACCCTTTCCCTTAAAAGGGGACTTGACCTAAGAGTCTGACCTTACTCTTTCATGCAGCACTCCGCCTCTTGACGAAAAATAACTGTCAAAATTTTTTGAAATCCCGTGATCCATGTTGAACAACAAATTCGCTCTGTGGGCCTTTTACTTGACATCTGACTGGGGAAACCCAATTTTTGCGCAGACACTTCAGCTCATTGGATCTATCACTGCCAAGTTATTAGGAAATCCCGCTAAAACCCTGTTAAGTTTCGCCCGACAATGAAAATTTGGTGACCTGAGAACTAAATGGCTACACCGGAGGACATTGTGATGACTATGTCAAGCTCCCCAAGCGGGTCGAAACAATTATGTGAGAAGATGGTTTTTTGTTTAGAAGTTATGGTCAGGGGTTAAATTTTTCACTTATACATTTAAAAAAAGGAGATAAATTTGGCAAAAGGACTTAAAAGTTATACCCCTTTACAGAAATATACCCCCTTTTTTAGTGAACAAGTTATGGAAGTTTGATGACGAAGCTTTAATAGTTTAGAAGTTATAGCCAGGGTTAAAATTTTTTTTGACGACAACGCGAAAGACACCCAATCAATTTAGACCCCAAATTTTTTTTCTTTGGGGGGGGGGGGGGGGGGGATAGTTTTTTTTTTTTTTTCTTTTTTTTTATGTTGTGGTATTTTATAATGAAATTCATTTTCCCCCTAAGAGGGGTGTCCTCAAAGGGAAAGGTTTTTTCAAAGACCCTCTTTTTGTGCATTTCAAAAAAACATAAAGGTACACTTTAATTAACAACTTTGAGGCTGCACATTAAGAACATAAAGTTTTTCCCTTTTAAATGATTTCCAAAGGGGAGGGGAAAAAGGGGTTTTATCTGTAATAGGGGCCTTTCAAAGGTTCCAAGTCAGAGAAAATTATATAATACAAAAACTGCATAAAATTTTTAATTTCAATTTTTTATGTCATTAAAATGAAATGTTGTCAATAAATGAGTAAATAATTCTTTGCGCGAATGTTTTTTGCATGCCTGATAGAGAGGGGGATAATAATCAAAATAGTTAATAAGTCATGTAACAAATTGTATAGGAACTCCTTTAAACTGATGATATAAATTATTTACATTTTTTTTTGACTTGGAGTATTCATTATCCAATTAAATGGTCTATGAAAAAAATATTTTTAGAATATTTTTTATATTGTTTTATGCACATGAACAAAAGAAGAACCCGCTCTGTTTCCTTGCATTGAGGCAAAAATTTAAAAATGGCATCACAATAGTAAATATGGTATGTAAACAATGCCTTAAAAGTAACCCGTCTTTTACATGAAAAAAAATTACAAACAAACAACAAGAAATCATTTCATAAAACAAGCAAATTTACCAATTTGTCCAGCAGAGTTTTATTCACTATAATTAAACTGCAGGAACCCAAAAAATTTCTAAAAGGAATGCCATAGCACAAAATCAAAAGAAATTTTTTCAGAAGTGCCGACAAAAAAGGAACCAAGTGCAAAATACTTAAACTCAGTAAAATATGCAAATTTAAAAAAGAAAATTTTTAGTCAGGTTACAAAAAGAGAAAAATAATTTTCAGAATTTATCTTTCTTCCATTACTTTGCCATATATAAACATAATTAACCCCGAAAAACAGGTGAAAGAATTATGCTGCAAAAACTCTTTGAATCTGTTGCTCAAGGAGGATTTATAATATAATATGGTACAGTACAAATTCACTGAACATTCCCGGATACCCGGGGGTTTTTGTTTGACCCCATGGCTGCTGAAAGTTTTCCCCCAAAAAAAATTTAGCATCAAACTATTGCTTTGGGGGCTTTTACATAGGCCGTGTTATGCTGCTTTTAAAAAAATTTGTAACTCTTTGGAAATTAGAGTTTCCTGCACCTATCAAATTTTTTCCCAGTTTTTGGGGAGGGGGTAAAGGGGGCTTTTTTAAGAAAAATGTTCTCAACAGGGCCGGGGGGTCTGTGCAAACTGCAAAGCATGCCATTTTTACATGACAAATTCCCATTGCTTTTGGTGATGACAGAAAAAAAACAAGTTCCCCCCGTCAGGTTAGTATACCCTCCTGGGGGAAAATATTGATGGGTTTACTAAGACGACCTTAAAAATTTAAACATTTGAAGCAGTTTGGGAAGGGTTTTTTAAAGTTTTTATCATTCCCTATAACTTGCAAAAACACTTTTAAACCCTTTTTTTTCAAAGATTCTGTCTGTTGGAATTTTTCTTGCACAAGGTCTTTATGGGCACAAAAACATTTAGATTTTCCCCCTAAAAAGTTTGGGGGGGCACAGCACAATCTACTAAATTTACAAATCCATCAATCAGTCTATAAAAGTTCTTTTTAAAAAATACACTGTATGGAAGTTAAATGTCATTAAATAATCTCAAAAGGGGTTTCATCTGTCTGCAAATTTAATTTTCAACATCACATGATACAAAAAATGTCGTTTTGTCATGCCATTATAAGTGGCATGATTCGGTGAACGTCTTATATTACACAGAGCAAAAAAGAGAGAAACCGACTGCAGTGGCCCAAGTGGTTAGGTATTTCTCTAAATATATACCCCTTTGGGTTGTCAAGAACTAGTAATTTGTGCTGTTCTATTTAATTCTGGCTTTAGGAATATCAAAATATGCAAAGGGTATATGAAACTTAAATATTTAAGTAATGGGGAACCATTATTAGAAAGAGATTTTTGGAAAATTGTTGCTCAAAAACCCTTTTAAGCAGGGAACTTGGGTTCAAACCGCATGGTATACTATATAAATATAATCCTAGGGAGTGATAGACATACTGCGTTTTAGTGGTAATGTCCACTGAGGGGGTTCCTGGAAATGCACAGATTGCAAAATTTGTCTCATTTTGGGTGGGGGGGGGTGGGTGTTATAACAGCAATAATTACCCTGTCCAATGGGGGTCATGTATTTATTTTTTTATGCATAAAGCTAATTCTCAGGAGGGGTCTGTTTGGACCCCCAGTCCCACCCCCTCTGCCCTCTAGATCTGCGCATGTGGAAAACCAGCATTTATTTGCCATGCATATGTCGAATTGGTATTTTTTATGTCCCATTGTTTGTGAATTCGGGAGAAAACTAAGCCTACTCATATAAGTAATCTTTGTCATGGGACAAATAATCATAATAGGGAAAATATGAATGGTGGGAGCTCTGTTTTTAAAACATTCCCGATATCCAAAGGTCTGGGGTTTTGTCTTGGCAATGCACATTTTTTTTTTTAAATTGTGACATTGAAGCCCAAATAGGGTTTCAGTGATCGAGATATTTATCTGTTCAGTTTGGCGGGAGTATGACATGGTACCCAATAACTCAAACAGGAAGAAATCATTACCGTGTGTAAAGATCAGGGAGTTCAGTCAGTACAGGTAATTATGTTCGGGGAAAGGCCCGCGTTTCAGTTCCCGGCAGGAGGACTTTTCTACCATAACATTTATCATGGTAGATTTCGTTGTGGCCTTGCTTACCCATCCCTTTGATCAAGGATCTCAGATTCAAAACCTGGTGTGGTTGTTCTCATACATTCCCCTTTGAATGAATACAATAATCCAACAAAAAGGGAAACATGTCTATGAGGCCCGGGAAACTCATTGATAGAGTACCGGGAAAGGTCCCCGTAAAGTGTTAGTCAGGCTGCACCATTTTTTCCCAAACCCGTGACATTTGGGAAACAAATTGACCCCGGCTTAAATGCTATGAGGTTTTTTCTGGATCATTTGGGAAAATTTAAGAAATTCCGTTTTTTAGGGAGTATTCCGGTACCAATAACTCACAAAGTGAAAAATCATGTGAATGCACCCCCTGGTAGCTAGTTTGTAAGTGAAGGGTTTTATTTGATGTTTAAGTCTCAGCCAGGCTAACCTTTTTTTTACCCTGTGACAAGAGGTTTCATTCTTTACAAGTCTAGTAAACAATCAGCAAAAAATCTATAATAAGAAATGGTAAAAACAGAGAGTCATTTAAATTTGGAAATTTTGGGAACCTGTAGACCAAAAATGGAGAGTAAGATGAATAAATAAGTAGACAAATAAATTTCAAAAGAAACAATAAAAATACTGATTGAATCTAACAAAAAAAACAGATGTATTTATGGGGTAAATTCCGCAAAAGTTCTTTAAAAGAGAGAGGGGGGGGAGAAAGAGGAAACAAACTGAATTTCAAGGTAATTTGAAAAAAAAAAAAGGGGCGAAAATTTTCATAACAAAACGAGAGGAGAGGAGCATTTAGTAACGTTTGCGTATGAAAAAAAAACAACAGTTAAAGGTTATTGGAAAAAAAACGATTGTTTTTCTCCCACGGAGAAAAACGATGGGGAAAAAATAAACTCTTGAGATCCGCCCGGTTTTTTTTTTCGTATTGGCCCACGTGGATCTTACCCCGGCCTTATATAAAAATCGGGAAATTTACCCGATCCCCCAATCGTTTCGGCCGTTAAATCGATTGTTTTCGGATGCACACCAAAATCCACGCATGTTAGTAAAAAGACATATTTTTTCTTCCCATTTCATTAACATCATTTCTTAGCTTGCCGTTTTTATGAAAACGGTGACGGAAAAAACCAAAACCCCTCAACTTAATTTTTTAAAAAAGAATTTTGTAAAATTTGATCACGTGACTCCCGGCGAAACAGTTTAAACTACAGCTCCCTTCGTTTCGACTGTTAACAGCAAAAGGTAAACGCCTTTGTCAATAAATCGGGCCCAGGCAAATCAAAGAAATTTTTTTGTATAAAAAAGATTTTTCAAAAAAAGTTTTTGTGAAATACTTTTATTTATTATAGTCGGAAAACCACACACCCCTTGTCCGCATAACCGCGAGTTTAACCTAAAGTTACAAAACACGGATTAGTCCGTGATAACCATCGCATGTAAAAAAATGGGGGTTTAAAAAAGGCGAGTTTTGGGGTTTCGTGAGTCTGTAGCTGTAAATTGTGAAATCAGTAAGCTAGAAATGATGTTAATGAAAAAGGAAAGAAAAATATGTTTCTTTCTAGACATGCGTGGGTTTTTAGGGTGCATCCGAAAAAAAATCGATTTGAACGGCCGAAAAGGTTAGGGGTATCGGTGAAAAATTTTCCCAAGTTTTATATAAGGCCCGGGTAGAGATCCCGGGAGGTAATACGAAAAAAAAAACCGGGGCAGATTCAGTAAGATTAGGGGGGAAAACAATCGATTTTCCCACTTTTTTACATTTTTTTTAAAAGCAACGAAACAGAGAAAGAGAGAAATTGGGGAGAGAGAAAAGGGGGGCGTGAGATACATTAAAAAGTAAAAAAATTTTCTGTTTTAAATCCAAAATAAGAACATTTTTTTATTTTCCCTTAAAAAAAATTGTTATTCGATGGTTGCGCTCTACCCTTTTTTTGTTTTACCCCCATTTCACTTAATTAATCACACGAAAAAATTCACGCAAATAAGTACTCGTCTAAACAAAAATTATTTTGCTTCAAGCTAGGTGGTAACAATAAACAACCACCCATGTTTTGAAAATAAAGAAGGCTCGAGAAAAAAGATCGTTTTTCTCCGGGGGACTATTTAAATTCGTGGGAAAATTTCCCACAACGGACAGGGACCGATCGTCTTTTTGTTGCAGCGGGAAATTCCGATCGGAGATGTTGTTTTTAAATCGCTGTATCTTTTTTTTTATGGGGGATTTTTTTTTAAGATACTATTTTTTGGGAATCTGGACACTTGGGTTTTTTCGAATATATATGGGTTAATAGGTAAGGCATTAGTGTCGTTAAAGTTTATGGAAAAAAAAGAAGTTCCCTAAAACCCGACGGGGTTGATGATGTTTACGGGTTTTTGATTTGTGATTTTTTTTCATGCTTTTATCAGAAAAAAACAGCACTTACTGATCAAACAGGGGCGGGAACCAAGCAATATGTCAATTTACCCAATAAAACGTTTTTTCAATGTTTGTCAAACCCTTCATATACTACTTATTTTATTATCCAATATAGAATGGAAACACCCCTTCACTAATGCATCGAGTTGTCATAGTCTTAAAATTTAATAAACGTCTTCCAGGATGGTGAAATATATTGTTAGCGTGTTTTTAAAAATTTTAAAAAGCACCTCACAAAATGTTTTATCGTTCAGAAAACCCGAGGTGGGATATTATTTCAGCCCCAAAAGGATAAATTTTTCTAACTTTTTTGTGCCTCCCGGAAAGATCATGGTTATGTTGGAACAGAAATACAAATTTTAAACAGACTTAGAGAAAAATGCATTTGGTGTTTTCCATCAAAACCCCCCCCCCCCCCCCCACACATTATTCGAATTGGTCCAACGCCCAAGTCTTCAAAAAAAATATCAATATACCCTTTTTTTTTTTGTATTTTTAAATGAATCGTTCATTTGTAAAGGACAGGAGTAATAATATCGGGTTACTTTGAGGATTTGTTAAATAAAGCTATATTCAACGCAACACTTATAGAACTTTGGACTGAATGTTTATCAGGAAAAAAATCTATATCTTTAAGTAAGGCAGGGTTTTGTAAGAAAAAGGAGAAGGGAACTCAAATATATGATATGATAAACAATGGAAATATTTTCTCTCAGATACCTATTTAAATATACGTATGACATTTACCTTAATGTACTTGCTATTTGAAAGCATGCAATACTTGACTGGAGTAAAAAATTATATGATTTTGGCAGCATATAAAAAATTATTTAATTGATGATATTGATTTAAATGATATAATAGAGTATTGTCTTCGTAATTGATATTGTTCACTGATGCTAATGTATTATACACAACGAACCCCGAATGTTTGCAGGCGCAAATTAACCATATGTGTCAATATTCAGAAATGGGGTCTGAAAATAAATGATAATAAATCACAAAATGTATCTTTGAAAAAGTGAAAAGTAATTTTGATATTGATTTCTCCTTAACGAAGAACTGATTGAAGTAGGTGACAGTATTATTTACTTGATTGTTAAATTTACACACACACACATACACACACACATACACACACACGGATTCTAAAATATGCAGTTAAAACATTATCTGATCAAGCACTCAGAGAATATCAGAATTTATACTTTCACTTTTTGAAATAGTTAGTATGATTGTAAAAACCAAGCTTTATGTTTGAATCCTTGATCGTCCCTAAATAATTACATGGGTCTTAGGTTTGATACCGCACCTAGTTAGATTAAACCATCACTCTAACAACCAGCCGTGAAACTAGCAAGTATTTATGCTGAAAGTCTAAAAGAGAGTTACCAGTAACATTTTAAAGACTTTGATATTTCATGTCCAGTGAATGAACCTTTGTGTTTATATTTGTATTTATTGGTGTTATTTTATAAAACATATACAAATCTCACTTGTGGAACGCTAAGGCTTGTCCTTACATGTTATTTTATAGTTTCTTACAGTGATTAAATGTTTTGTGTACGTACTTTTTTTTACTCTTGCCATTTTGCCATGTGCAGTTTACAATATGACTTGAACATGTAATTATTTTTTTTACGAAATAGTATCAGGGAATTTTGACATTATTTAAACTTTATACAGACAAAAATTAAAATGTGAAAAATTTACGTAAGAACCGATGCATACATTGCTACCTGATCAATTGTCCAAGTCTGCAGAAGTTACCTCCCTTTTCAACATTAGTTAAAACGGCTTTGCACTTTATTTATGGCAAATATTACACAAGGAATTGTTCAGACAGAACAAACAAGTAAATGCACATGACGAATGACAATTTCTTCAGAACGAACTATGAAATTGACAAAACAAATGAGACAGCTACACCGATAATTAATTTCTATTTTTTTTCCCTGTAGTTTTGCATTAGTAGTTTGTTCTGTACTCCGTACATTGTATTTTGTGTAGAGGACAGCTTTTTATGTCCATTTTGTACTTCGTAATGTGTAACTATTCGTTTGTATTAACCATTAATTTTTTTTAGTTTAAATTTCGTCATTCAGTTTATAAATGTATATTTATGTCATTATGTTTTGTGCTTTCGTTCTGTCCAATTTAATTTCGTTTTCTGCATTTATTATTTTGTGTGTGTATGTGTGTGTTTAGAAGTTCGTTCATTCCATGTATTGGTTTGTTACGTGGAATTATTCGTTTGTTTTGTGCGTATAAAATGTGGTTCTGTACATTTGATAGTTCGTGGTTTTATAAATTTGTCTAATGTATTAGGCAGTTTGATCTGTCTGATTTATCGTTCGTTATGTACAATAAGTAATTCATCTTGTCTTATGCCTATACTTATTCGTTATTTTTATTTGTATTTCAATATGTAAAATTAGTAGTTTTGTCTTGTACGATAAGTACCATCTTATTGTGCGATATGTGGAAATGTCCAATTATCTTGTGCAATTTGTAATTCGTTCTGTCTATTTGACATTTTGTTTTGTCACATTATCAGTTTGACATGTGCGTTAAAATGTTTTTTTTGTGCATTTACTTGTTTACTATGTAAATCATTAAGTTCATTTTGTGCGCTTAGTATTACGTTTTGTTCATTTTATAGTTCGTTAAACTAATAATGTTTTTTGTGTGCTATAATATTTTGTGCTGCCAATTAATCAGTTTGCTATTTTGTCAGTTCGTCTCGATACAATATCAGTCCTTCTTATTTGGACGCATACTTCAATTTTGTCAAATCCCTTTATTCAATGACTTGAACATTCAAATAACGCATGTAATGAAGCTCTACCAGTGTATTTTAGCATCTTTAATGCAGACAAAAAGATATTGTAAAAAAGTAACCTCCATTTTGTCGTTTGATCTATTTCTCAAGTCTGTAGTAGTTACCTCCCTGTTCATCAATTGTTTTACGTACACAACATAATTGCTTTGTAATGCATGTATGGCAAATATTAGGATATGAATTATTCAGACATAGTAAACTAGTAAATGCACATGATGGATGGCAATTTCTTTTATAATGAACTATGAAATGGACAAAAAAAAACGAGAATACCATTAATACTTTCCATTAATCTGACTAAGGTACAGATCTTCCTACGGTAAGATCTGAAGACGACCCATTTGAGGTGTTCTCCTATGAGACTGGTTTTCCAGTAAAATCTATTTATATCTCAGCCAATCAGAGAACGTCTTTTAAAGGATGTACAATTTATAAATGATTGATTGAAAATGCCTAAAATAAATATGCAATATGTCATTTGCTGTTCATGTAAAATAAAAAAAAATGTAAATAAAACAATTAAAACATGTCTTGGTTTGTTTCTTGATGAATGTATCGATATTTAGCTCCTTTCCGATAATTACGGTACTTTTTGCTCTTACTGCAGTGCTGCAGAAAATGTTTTTCAGTCCTTGTTGAAGGCTAGCGTTCATTTTTGGACTAAAACATTCTGCTATATTCTCAATGAAATCCTCAAAGGATTTAAAAAGAAAGGTAAAGTATGTTTTGATGAACTTATTTATTACAATGAATTGTATTTTATTATGAGTTTAATTTAGATTTTTTACAATCAAAAACTCATATTTTGGGCAATTATATGATACGCGTGACATTTACATCGCAAATTTATACATTAAAATGTAAACAATATGTGGTTGTAATAGTTTGATCGACACCCATAATTTAAA
>CM037779.1:129041-170820 GCA_021229015.1 Solen grandis
TACTATCACTGCCGGCCCCTTCCAGGGCGGGCTCAGCTTTTTACATTTGCCCTTAATGGTTGCCGTATCTAAAAGATATACCAAATCCCCTTCCTGATAGGGCCGTAACAGTATCTTGAGATCATAATATCTCTTGGCCCTCCGCAGTGAAGTTTTCAAGGTTTCTCGTGCTACAGTATGAGCCCTCTGTAGCCTGTCTTGAAACTCACTGACAAATACCTCCAGCTCCTTTTCCTCCCCATGTGGACAAGGGAACATCAAATGAGCTGGAGTATTTACCTCCCTGCCTAACATCAACATGTTGGGGGTATAGCCCGTGCTTCTGTTAACTGATGAACGAATAGCACCGGCTATCTGCTGTACGTGTTCGTCCCACTTATTTTGGATTTGTTTAAAAAACAACGTACTGCATCCATCAGTGTCCTATTGTACCTCTCCACTTGCCCATTAGAGGAAGGACGATATGGCGTTGTCCTTGCCTTATGTATTCTGAGAGTCTGGCACAGAGCGGCCATAAGCTTACTCTCAAAATTCCTGCCCTGGTCTGAAAACAGCTGAAGGGGACAACCAAAACGTGAAAAGAATCCATTAATGGCTGCCCTAGCTGTGTCTTCAGCTTTCTGAGATGGCAGGGGAACACACTCCACCCATTTGGTAAACTGGTCCACCATCATAAGGCAGTGCTCATTCCCTCCCTCTGTTTTGGGTAGTGGGCCCAGGAAGTCAATATGAACCCGTTCCATGGGAGCTCCCGCATGATATTCAGTCATTGGCACTTTACCATACCGCTTGTTTTTCTTATTCTGGCTACAGATGCCGCAAGACAAAATGTACTTTTCAACATCTCGCGCCAAATGTACCCAGAAGAATTTCTCTTTAAGCTTTGCCTTGGTCCGGGCAATGCCCTGATGTGCCGCTGACGGGATATCATGATGCAAACTAATAGCTTGATCCTGCAAACTGGCGGGAACCACCAGCTCAAAATCATGTAGTTCACCCTTTTTCCTGTAAAGCACTCCCCCTTGAAGCACAAAAGCTTCCTTGTTATTCCAGAAGTATTTAACTTCCGGGAGGCCAATGAGAGCTCCCCAACCCCAGGTTCCTTGCCATTTTTCAAATACTCCAGAATAAAGCTCAAAGCTGGATCCGCCTTTTGCTCTGTCTGGAGATCATGGAGTGTAAAACCCCAACAGGATGGATCCTCACTGACTGGTGGATCCGTGGAAGCCACCGTGCAGGCTGTTGCTTCCACAGTCTGGTCCCTCATGACAATGTCAAACCCTGACCAGACTTCCTCAAAAATCTCCACCACCCTAACCTGTGCCTTTTTGAACCTAATGTCCCCTGATCTACCCTGGTGACCTGGCCGGTTACAAGAACCTAAACCTCCCTTCCGGTCTAACCACCCTTGGTTCAAGCCAGTATAACCTTCCTGGTCGGAACCAGTATTCCCTTCCCCTTCCAAAACCTTCCTGACATGAAACTATTCCCTTAAGGCCAAACTGACCCTGAACCATGCCAGTATAACCTGCCTGGCCGAAACCAGTATTCCCTTCCTGACATGAACCAGCGCAGCCTTCCGAGTTCGAACCAGTAATCCCTTCCTGGACTAATCCAGTATTCCCTGCCTGATTCGAACCCGTAACCTTTCCCTTACCTGTGACCGGATCCCCATTTTTACCTGAGTCCCTACACCCTGTCCGACTCAACCCTTTGACACCCCTATGCACAGACTGACCAGTACTAGCTGGTCTACCCTTGCCTAAAAAGCTAATAGGGCTTTCCCATAACCCCTCACTTGTGACCCCAGTGGACAATGTCTCTCCTACCGAGACCTTTAAAGCAACAGCTTCATCCACTGACCTTGAAAACTCACCCCAGCGTTCATCTGCCCGTTTGCAGTATGTGCAGCCTGCACATGGCAAACTTTCCGGGGAGATTCCCGCTATATACTCGGGGCACGGGGTTAATCCATCTAGCAACCGAGAAAGTGCGTCAGCATTTTCATGCTTAGCCCCCGCCCGGTGTTTGACTATCATGTGGTACTGAGACAACTCCTCGATCCACCTAGCCAATTGTCCCTGAGGTTCTTTAAACCGTAGCAGCCACGTCAGACTGGAATGATCAGTCCTCACCGTGTAAACTTTACCCAAAAGGTAGTGTTTATACTGCCTGGTTAACCTGACTATAGCTAAAAGCTCTTTCCTGGTTGTACAATAGTTTCGCTGCTCCGAGGTGAGTGTAAAACTGCAATACGATATCACCTTTTCTACCCCACCCTGCACTTGACTCAAAACACCTCCAACAGCTAAATCGGACGCGTCTGTGTCCAAAATAAATGGATCAGTGTTGTTAGGTAGAGCCAATACCGGCGGGGTAATGAGCAGCTGCTTTAGGCTACTAAAAGCTTCCTGCTGAGGCTTACCCCAGCGAAACTCATTCTTTCCTGTAAGACCGTAGAGAGGCTGTGCCACATTAGCGAAATCTTTCACAAAATTTCGGTGATAATTGGCAAAACCCAAGAACCTCTCTACATCCTTAGAACAAGTGGGAGTAGGCCAATTTGATACTGTTTCTGTATCCTTATCTGCCATGGCTATCTCATCCTTACTGACAATTCTTCCCAAGAAGTCTACCTTTTGTTGGAAGAACTGGCATTTCTTAGGTTTGAGCTTCATGCCGTGAGTTCGAAACCTCTTTAGAGCCTCGGTCAAATTCCCAAGATGATCCTCAAAACTGGCACCCATTACCAGGATATCATCTAGGAATGCCAAGACTGTTTTCCAATTCAATCCCCTTAAAATAAGGTTGACTACCCTTGAGAATGTTGCGGGCGCATTTGTAAGTCCGAAACCCATTCTTACATGTTCGAAGAGCCCATATTTAGTGAGGAATGCTGTCTTCTTTCTATCTGGTTTTGCTATCTTTACTTGCCAGTACGCTGAATTAGCGTCTAGCTTGGAAAACCAGCTGCTGCCTGCTAGCGTGTCTAAGCAATCCTCAATAAGTGGAAGCGGAAAAGTATCCTTGATGGTGACATCATTTAAAGCCCGATAGTCAACACACCAACGAACTGAACCATCACGCTTCCGAATCAAGACCGGTGCTGATGCCCAGTCCGAAACAGACTCTTGGATCACACCCGCGTCCATCATCTTCTTTAAATGGGCCTCTTCTTCACCCACAAAACATTGTGGGGTCTTGCGCATCCGCTGTTTGATTGGCCTTGCCCCATCTGTATCTATAGTGTGTTCGATGGTAGTAAAACTGCCTAAATCGAACTCATCTTTGGCAAATACATCCTCAAACTCACATAGAAGTTTGGCTAATTTCGCCCGCTGATCAGTATCTAGGTGCTGCAGGGAGTCCTTATATACTTGTACCAAGTGCTCTGGTACCAAGCCAGATCCTTTGTCCTGGGAGCTAACTTTAGACTCCACTTTTCTCACTACTGGCTGTGTAGTTTCTATTCTTGCTGTCTTTTCTGGCTTGGTCTCTACTCCCTGCACCTCTAGGGCATTGGCCACAAACTGCCCTTTCTTTAGGGTCTGAAAATTGTCAGTAGCATTGACAAAAGTCATAACAGGTTGGGTACCGGCTCTGCGGAGGACTTTCGGGGCCTCAAGGCTATGATTTTCATTTGGCTCTATTATGTAGTCAGGCAAGTTTTGCATATCTAGCTTGCAAGACACACGCACAGCTGAATTTGGGGGCACCACTAAGCGTTTGGCTATAGTTACCCTGGCCACAATGGGTCGATCTTCCTTAAATCGGGTACACAGTGGGATCCTTTCTTGATTAAAAACCAATGTTTCTGTGGACCAATCTAACTGTATCCCCAAATGATGCAAGAGATCATGACCCAAAAGCAAATCATCTGTGATTGGGGCAACATATACCCGCTCTTTAAATGTTTGGTTGCCCAGCCTCATCTGCACTGGTTCCACAATAAAGCCCTTTAAGGTGGATTCTTTCTCCGCCATCTGCATCACTACATCCCTAGTCTTTTTGGGCTTCTTTTTAAGCCTTGTATAGCAATCTAGGGACAGTATTGTGATTTCTGCACCCGAATCTATCCGCGCCGTAACCTGAAAACCCCCTACTGTCATTCTCACTGATGAAGATCCAGCACAGATGCGCTGAATCTGAATCAGTTCTGACGACACAGAGTTAAACTCTGCCTTTTTTGGTCTGAATAGGGGCCTGTTTTATAACTTTTCCTTTGTCAATTACTTGATCGGATGATTTAGAACTAAAAGTCCCTTTTTCTGAAGTTTTAGAATTACAAATTCTCTTAACTGGCAGATTAGAGTGAAACACTCCCTTTTTACTTTGTCCTGGAGAATTTGGGACTCTTTTAGCTTTCTGATTCTGTGATTGGGGGCCTATTAATACTTCGGGCCTGGGTGCTTGCCCTGCGCTCCCCGCCCTTGTCCGTTTAAAGCTTTCTTGGATGCCCACTCCTGGTACCTCTCACACTCGCGCTTGAAGTGGCCTGGCTGGTTACAGAAAAAGCAATTTTTCTCACCAGGCCTCATTGGAGCGGAGGGTTTCACAGAAGGGTGACTCCTTGTCTGCTCTAGCTGTTCTAGGCGCTGAGTCAGACTCCCAATCATCTTTTCTAGCTTCCCGTCCCTTTCCTCCACTGCATTAATATGCACCGGGTCCTGCCGTCGGCGCCCGCCCACATTCATAGCAGTAGAGTAATGTTGGAAGCACTTAATGTGGTTTAGTGCCTCCTCAATGGACTTGGGGTATGCAAGGCCGGAATGCCTCCCTGCCTCCTTGTCTAAACACCCCTGACAGAATCGTGACACTACCTCCTTTTGAGCAAAGCTCTCAGACATCCCTCGGAATGCCGACGTGGCGAGTGTCAATACTCTATCTGCCCAATCCTCCAAGGACTCCTGAGGATTTTGCTGGGCCTGATGGAACTTAGTCCTAGCTGTCTCTGACAGCTCCATAGTTCCAAAGCGTTTCTCCAACTTTTCCATCATCTCTTTATAAGTGAGACGCTTCCCAGTTTGTACCAAACTTAAAAAGTCCAGTGCCTTATCCTCTAGGCTCCAGTACAGGTAATCCCGACATTCCTCGGGGGACCACTTTAGGACTTTCTTATAGCTGATGAATCTCGCCTCAAACGAGATCCAACTGCTCTTCCCCGTAAACTTTAAGTTTTTGGGCAGCCTTCTAGGGTCACCCCCCTTTGATCTAGATGAACTAGACTCACTAGAGGAACTTGAACTCCTCTCCCCTGAGCTTGACCTATGCCTATGGCCATGCTTCCGGGAGCTTTTATGGGATTTCCTGTTTCGCCCATGTTTTTTACTTCTATGACGACAGTCCTTCTCCAGGCTACTGTCGGAGCTAGGCTCTGAGCTCTCATCAGAACTAAAAGTCTGATTCTTTCTTGAAGATCTTTTCTCCTTTCTTCTTAAAGGCTGAGGCTCATCATTAGGTTCTACCCTAGTAACTACCGACCTGAGCTTCGCTCCAGCCGTAGTCTTCGATCTTGCACCGCCCTGCCCTCCTGAGGTAGAGGGAAATTCCAAGCTAGCTAATCTAGCTTCCAAATCTCTATCTTCCTTCTCACTGTCTTCCCTGTACGGCGCAAAATTTATTAAAGCTAAAAACTCTTTGCTTGGCCTTTTATTAAGGAAGACCTGCAAGCTATCAGGAGTAAGCTGACCCAAAATGTCTCTATAGTCAACAAGCAGGGCCGCTTTCCTCTCCGAGAAATTCGGGAGCGCTCTCTGAATCTGCTTTGCAGAAGCCGTATTAATAAACAGAGACATTTTCAAAATAAATACTTAATTACTGTAAATGTAATGAAAGTGATACTCTGGACATTGAATTGAGAGAATGAAAAATAAAATTCCTATCCTCTATCAATCCAACTGTTAATAACACTAATAAATCGAGAGAATGAAAATAAAATTTCTAATCTCAATCAATCTAAATGTTATATCCCCCTGAATTATTTTATTGAATTTTTAAAAATATCGCGATCACTTGCGATTGTTCAGTTTATGCATATAAACAGAACACAGATTTAATTCCTAACTTCAAAAGTTCTGGAACTTAAATTGAAAAGGGATGAGCTTATTTAACAATTATAATAAACAATTGCTTAATCCCATTACAATAATCTGTAATAATTCAGTTTCTTTATCGAATATATTATTGCTTAAAAACAATAACAAATCGAATCGAGGTTGCTAAAAACAAGATGGCCGCCAAATGCGAACGCTCGATTTTTTGAAAATAGACAGATTCTTCCGAGCCTTAAAAAGCTGCACACTTCGCACAATTGTGTTTGAAAAAATAAACAAAACACACTGCTTCTGAAACAAATCACAATTGTTTATAAAATAAACGAACCTGACCGCTTCCGGCTGGACCCCTGCGAAGCGCTGAAGAATCTACCTCTGTGTCAGTGGCGCGAACTTATCCGATAAAAAATCTCTAAGCTCAAGCTAATCCAGACGATAAATCTTTCCGATTTATTCTGACACCAATAAAGTGTCTGTTAGTTTACACTGGTTATCTAAGTTACTGATAAGTGCTTCTATAAACTAACTACACTACACTGTAGTCTCGCCTATGTAATTGGTAACCCGTAGACGCAGCACGTCTACACACTGCAAAACCTTCAGCAAGACTGAGCTTGGAACGCTGAGGGTACCTGTTTGTGTACGCCTCTCCTTGGCTGCGCACATGCACGCGCTCAGCTTCCATGAACTCCGGACTGGTTCCCTGTTATTTATGCGTCCATAAATAACCGGCAACCAGCCGTCACAACACTATCCTGCCAGCTTACCGAAATTCCGAAAAACCGAAGTTCTGTGGCTGAAGTAATATTCGAACATAGGACCAAAAATTTCATTTTAGGATTGAAGAGCTTCAGGATGAGATAAAAAGTTGAAACTTGCACATTTTGCAGTTCTGCATTATTTCTACAAATATTTTGAATCGTGACGTCAGAGGACGTCATAAGCATACCACTTATTTTTAATTTGGGGCAATGATTTCGACATGATGCCAATTGTTCAGAATAATGAAAAATTCAGTTATTGCAGTAAAGTATGCGCTTTTAAGCAACAGCATTTTCAAAACCCTATGACGTCACGTGACGTCAGAGCTAAAAATAGTGAAAAATGGTGTTCGCGCTCTACAGCCGCCATTTATGATCAGATTTTCTTCAAATTTTTACAGATGGTACATCTTGAAACTAAGGTGTGAATATTTTGTCAGCTAACCTTAATTCCGAAAAACCGAAGTATTGTGGCTGAAGTAAGATTCGAACATAGGACCAAAAATTTCATTTTAGGGCTAAAGAACTTCGGGATGAGATAGAAAGTTGAAACTTACACAGTTTGCAGTTATGCAGAATTTCTTAATATATTTTGAGTCGTGACGTCATATGACGTCATAAGCATACTACTACTACTGCTACTTTCTTTTTTTTCTTCGTAACTAAACGCTTATTTATAATATAATGTCAATTAATCACCATGAACATGAAATACTACCAGAGATGATACATTACATGAAACTTCTATCTCCTGATTTTTGCATTAACACAGGTTACAGAAAGTCCTATCATTCGTTTAGACGAATGACATCTAGTTATTATTATTATTATTCTTTTTTTCTTCCTAACTAAACGCTTATTTTTCTATGTTGCAATACTCCTAGGACGATGAAATTTTTATGACTTATTAGCCACGTCAGGAAATTTTGATTTCTATGATTTTCATATGCCTATGACGTCATATGACGTCACATTTGAAATATGCTACAAAAGTTTGTACGCGGTCTACAGCCATTGTTTGTGAACCGATTTTCATCAAATTTTCACAGATTGTGTATATTAAGTTCTAGTTGTGCATCCCGGTGTCCGTTTTTCAAAATTCGAAAAGTCCATGGTTCTATAGCGAATCCAAGATTCGAACCAAGGTCGTAAATTTTTAAATGCTTATAAAATCTGTCCTATTTAAGAAAGAAAGTTGATATTTAGTCAGTATATAGGTCTCTAGAAGTTTTAAAAATTTTGTGAAAATATTTGTCATATGACGTCACGTGACGTCATTATATGATAATGTATTTCTAATATTAACAAGAATATTTCTATATGTTGAAATTGTCGAAAGGCAATGAAAATTTAAAGACACATGCTTCAAACGCTGAAATTTTGATTTCTATGATTTTCATATGCCTATGACGTCATATGACGTCACACTGGAAATATGCAACAAAAGTTTGTACGCGGTCTACAGCCATTGTTTATGAACCGATTTTCATCAAATTTTCACAGAATGTGTATATTAAGTTCTAGTTGTGCATCCCGGTGTCCGTTTTTCAAAATTCGAAAAGTCCAAGGTTCTATAGCGATTCCAAGATTCGAACCAAGGTCGTAAATTTTCAAATTCTTATAAAATCGGTCCTATTTGAGATAGAAAGATGATATTGGGTCAGTATATAGGTCTCTGGGAGTCTTAAACATTTTGTGAAAATAAATGTCATATGACGTCACGTGACGTCATTATATGATAATGAATTTCTAATTCTAACAAGATTATTTCTATATCTTGAAATTTATGAAGGGCAATGAAAAATTAATGCCGCATGCTTCAGATGCTGTAATTTCGATTTCAAAGATTGTCAGAACCTATGACGTCATATTACGTCACATTTGAAATTGACTACGAAAGTTTGTACACGGTCCAGAGCCATTATTAATGGGCCGATTTTCATCAAATTTTCACAGAATGTGTATATTAAGTTCTAGTTGTGCATCTCGTTGTCCGTTTTTCAAAATGCGAAAATACATGGTTTTATTAAATTTTTTCAGTATATAGGTCCCTAAGAGTCTTAAACATTTTGTGAAAATAAATGTCATATGACGTCACGTGACGTCATTATATGATAATGTATTTCTAATATTAACAAGAGTATTTCTATATATTGAATTGTCGAAGGGCAATGAAAATTTAATGACAAATGATTCAGACACTGAAATTTCGATTTCAATAATTTTCAGAGGCCTATGACGTCATATGACGTCACATTTGAAATTGACTGCGAAAGTTTGTACACGGTCCAGAGCCATTATTAATTGGCCGATTTTCATCAAATTTTCACAGAATGTGTATATTACGTTCTTATTGTGTATACCGGTGTCCGGTTTTTCAAAATTCGAAAAGTCCAAGCATCTATGGCGGATCCAAGATTCGAACCAAGGACGTCAATTTTTAAATGCTTATAAAAACTGTCCTATTTGAGATAGAAAGTTGAAATTTTGTCAGTTTGTAGGTCTCTGGGAGTCTTAACAATTATGTGAAAATAAACGTCATATGACGTCACGTGACGTCATTTTTTATTATTATTATTCTTTTCTTCTTCCTAACAAAACGCCTTATTTTAATATGTTGCAATAGTCCTAGGACGATGAAATTTTTATGGGTTATTAGTCACGTGAGGAAATTTTGATTTCAATGATTGTCAGCACGCTATGACGTCACATAACGTCACAGCTAAAAATAGTGAAAAATGGTGTTCGCGCTCTACAGCCGTCATTTATGGCCGGATTTTCTTAAAATTTTCACAAATGGTACATCTTGAAACTAAGGTGTACATATCCTGTCAGCTAACCGAAATTCCGAAAGACCGAAGTTCTGTGGCTAAAATAAGATTCGAACATAGGACCGAAAATTTCATTTTAGCATTAAAGAGCTTCAGGATGAAATAGAAAGTTGAAACTTACACAGTTTGCAGTTCTTCAGAATTTCTTAATATATTTTGAGTCGTGACGTCATATGACGTCATGTGACGTCATAAGCATACATCTGAATTTTCATTTAAAGGCAATGATTTCGACATGATGCCAGTTGTTCAGAATAATGAAAATTTCAGAGTTATGACAGAAATGGATGCGCTTTTGAAAAAAAAGCATCTTCAGCACCCTATGACGTCATGTGACGTCAGAGCTTAAAATAGTGAAAAATGGTGTTCACGCTCTACAGCCGCCATTTATGGTCGAAGTTTCTTCAAATTTTCACAGATGGTATATCTTGAAACTAAGATGTGTATATCCTTTCAGCTAACCGAAATTCCGAAAGACCGAAGTTCTGTGGCTTAAATAAGATTCGAACATAGGACCGAAAATTTCATTTTAGGATTAAAGAGCTTCAGGATGAAATAGAAAGTTGAAACTTACACAGCTTGTAGTTCTGCAGAATTTCTTAATATATTTTGAGTCGTGACGTCATATGACGTCATGTGACGTCATAAGCATACATCTTAATTTTAATTTGGGGCAATGATTTTGACATGATGCCAGTTGTTCAGAATAATGAAAATTTCAGAGTTATGACAGAAATAGATGCGCTTTTGAAAAAAAGCATCATCAGCACCCTATGACGTCATGTGACGTCAGAGCTAAAAATAGTGAAAAATGGTGTTCACGCTCTACAGCCGCCATTTATGGTCGAATTTTCTTCAAATTTTCACAGATGGTATATCTTGAAACTAAGATATGTATATCCTTTAAGCTAAACGAAATTCCGAAAGACCGAAGTTCTGTGGCTGAAATAAGATTTGAACATAGGACCGAAAATTTCATTTTAGGATTAAAGAGCTTCAGAATGAGATAGAAAGTTGAAACTTACACAGTTTGCAGTTCTGCAGAATTTCTACAAATATTTTGAGTCGTGACGTCATAAGCATACTTCTTAATTTTTATTTTAGGACAATGATTTCGACATGATGCCAGTTGTTCAGAATAAGGAAAATTTCAGAGTTATAACAGTAAAGTATACAGTTTTGAGCAAAAACATTTTCAGCACCATATGACGTCATGTGACGTTACAGCTAAAAATAGTGAAACATGGTGTTCACGCTCTACAGCCGCCATTTATGGTCGGATTTTCTTAAAATTTCACAGATTTTACATCTTGAAACTAAGGTGTGCATATCCTGTCAGCTAACCGAAATTCCGAAAGACCGAAGTTCTGTGGCTGAAATAAGATTCGAACATGGGACCGAACATTTCATTTTAGGATTAAAGAGCTTCAGGATGAGATAGAAAGTTGAAACTTACACAGTTTGCAGTTCTGCATAATTTCTTAATATATTTTGAGTCGTGACGTCAAATGTCGTCATGTGACGTCATAAGCATACTTCTTAATTTTCATATTAGGGCAATGATTTCGACATGATGTCAGTTGTTCAGAATAATGAAAATTTCAGTGTTATGACAGTAAAGTATGAGCTTTTGAACAAAAGCATCTTCAGCACCCTATGACGTCCTGTGACGTCAGAGCTAAAAATATTGAAACATGGTGTTCGCGCTCTACAGCCGCCGTTTATGGTCGGATTTTCTTCAAATTTTCACAGATGGTACACCTTGAAACTAAGGTGTGCATATCCTGCCAGCTAACCGAAATTCCGAAAAACCGAAGTTCTGTGGCTGAAATAAGATTCGAACATAGGACCAAAAATTTCATTTTAGGATTGAAGAGCTTCAGGATGAGATAGAAAGTTGAAACTTACACAGTTTGCAGTTCTGCAGCATTTCTACAAATATTTTGAATCGTGACGTCATTGGACGTCATAAGCATACCACTTAATTTTAATTTGGGGCAATGATTTCGACATGATGCCAGTTGTTCAGAATAATGAAAATTTCAGAGTTATTGCAGTAAAGTGTGCGCTTTTGAGCAACAGCATTTTCAGCACCCTATGACGTCACGTGACGTCAGAGCTAAAATAGTGAAAAATGGTATTCGCGCTCTACAGCCGCCATTTGTGATCAGATTTTCTTCAAATTTTTACAGACGGTACATCTTGAAACTAAGGTGTGAATATTTTGTCAGCTAACCTTAATTCCAAAAAACCGAAGTATTGTGGCTGAAGCAAGATTCGAACATAGGACCTTTAAACTAGAAATCAAGTTTGCAGTCATGTCCTGACGTCATATAACATCATGTTACGTCACAGACTAATACTAAGTTCTTATCATTTGCACTAATTTCGGAATATAATGTCAATTGTTTAGCATGAACATGAAATACTACCAGAGGTGAATCATTACATGAAACTTCTATTTCCTGCTTTTTGCATTAACACAGCTTGCAGAAAGTCCTATCATTCGTTTTCACGAATGACATCTAGTGTTTATTATTATTATTATTCTTTTCTTCTTCCTAACTAAACGCTTATTTTTATATGTTGCAATAGTCCTAGGACGATGAAATTTTTATGGCTTATTAGTCACGTGAGGAAATTTTGATTTCAATGATTTTCAGCACCCTATGACGTCACATGACGTCACAGCTAAAAATAGTGAAAAATGGTGTTCGCGCTCTACAGCCGTCATTTATGGTCGGATTTTCTTCAAATTTTTACAGATGGTACATCTTGAAACTAAGATGTGTGCATATCCTGTCAGCTAACCGAAATTCCGAAAGACCGAAGTTCTGTGGCTGAAATAAGATTCGAACATAGGACCGAAAATTTCATTTTAGGATAAAAGAGCTTCAGGATGAGATAGAAAGTTGAAACTTACACAGTTTGCAGTTCTGCAGAATTTCTACAAATATTTTGAGGCGTGACGTCATATGACGTCATGTGACGTCATAAGCATACTTCTTAATTTTCATTTTAGGGCAATGATTTCGACATGATGCCAGTTGTTCAGAATAATGAAAATTTCAGAGTTATGAAAGGAAAGTATGCGCTTTTGAACAAAAGCATCTTCAGTACCCTATGACGTCATGTGACGTCACAGCTAAAAATAGTGAAAAAGGTGTTCGCGCTCTACAGCCGTCATTTATGGTCGGATTTTCTTCAAATTTTCACAGATGGTACATCTTGAATCAAAGGTGTGCATATCCTGTCAGCTAACCGAAATTCCGAAAGACCGAAGTTCTGTGGCTGAAATAAGATTCGAACATAGGACCGAAAATTTCATTTTAGGATAAAAGAGCTTCAGGATGAGATGGAAAGTTGAAACTTACACAGTTTGCAGTTCTGCAGAATTTCTACAAAAATTTTGAGTCGTGACGTCATATGAAGTCATGTGACGTCATAAGCATTCTTCTTAATTTTCATATTTGGGCAATGATTTCGACATGATGCCAGTTGTTCAGAATAATGAAAATTTCAGAGTTATGAAAGCAAAGAATGCGCTTTTGAAGAAAAGCATCTTCAGCACCCTATGACGTCACATGACGTCACAGCAAAAAATAGTGAAAAATGGTGTTTACGCTCTACAGCCGTCATTTATGGTCGGATTTTCTTCAAATTTTCACAGATGGTACATTTTGAAACTCAGGTGTGCATATCCTGTCAACTAACCGAAATTCCCAAAGACCGAAGTTCTGTGGCTGAAATAAGATTCGAACATAGGACCGATAATTTCATTTTAGGATTAAAGAGCTTCAGGATGAGATAGAAAGTTGAAACTTACACAGTTTGCAGTTCTGCAGAATTTCTACATATATCTTGAGTCTTGACGTCATATGACGTCTTGTGACGTCATAAGCATACTTCTTAATTTTCATATTTGGGCAATGATTTTGACATGATGCCAGTTGTTCAGAATAACGAAAATTTCAGAGTTATGACAGTAAAATATGCCCTTTTGAACAAAAGCATCTTTAGCACACTATGACGTCATGTGACGTCAGAGCTAAATATAGTGAAAAATGGTGTTCACGCTCTACAGCCGCTATTTATGGTCGGATTTTCTTCAAATTTTCACAGATGGTACATCTTGAAAGTTAGGTGTGCATATCCTGTCAGCTAATCGAAATTCCGAAAGACCGAAGTTCTGTGGCTGAAATAAGATTCGTACATAGGACCGAAAATTTCATTTTAGGATAAAAGAGCTTCAGGATGAGATAGAAAGTTGAAACTTACACAGTTTGCAGTTCTGCAGAATTTCTACATATGTTTTGAGTCGTGACGTCAAAGGACGTCATGTAACGTCATAAGCATACTTCTTAAATTTTATTTTAGTTCAATGATTTCGACATGATGCCAGTTGTTCAGAATAATGAAAATTTCAGAGTTATGACAGTAAAGTATACGCTTTTGAACATAATAAGTTTCAGCACCCTATGACGTCATGTGACGTCAGAGCTAAAAATAGTGAAAAATGGTTTTCACGCTCTACAGCCGCCATTTATGGTCGGATTTTCTTCAAATTTTTACAGATGGTACATCTTGAAACTAAGGTGTGAATATTTTGTCAGCTAACCTTAATTCCGAAAAACCGAAGTATTGTGGCTAAAGTAAGATTCGAACATAGGACCTTCAAACTAGAAATCAAGTTTGCAGTCATGTCCTGACGTCATATGATATCATGTTACGTCACAGACTAATGCTTAGTTCTTATCATTTGCACTAATTTCGGAATATAATGTCAATTGTTCAGCATGAACATGAAATACTACCAGAGGTGAGTCATTACATGAAACTTCTATCTCCTGCTTTTTGCATTAACACAGCTTGCAGAAAGTCCTATCATTCGTTTTCACGAATGACATCTAGTTTTTCTTATTATTATTATTATTATTATTCTTCTTCTTCCAACCTAATTCAAGAGTTAATTTATATATGTTGCCAATGGCCAAGCAACATGAAAATTAAAATGCTTCGACAAAAAAGTATAAATTTTTAAATTCAATAATTTTTAATTTTCAATGACGTCAATTGACGTCAGATTTGACGTCAGCTTCAAAAGATTGTTCGCGCTCTAGAGCCTTCAATTCTGGTCTGATTTTCTTGATATTTTCACAGTAGATGTATTTTAGAAGGTAGATGTGCACCCTGGCATTCAAATTTCAAAATTTGAAAAAATTGAGATTTTATGGCAAAACCAAGATTCGAACTTAGGTCCTAAATTTATATTTTAATGTTACAAGGGAACCTAATGCGTTAGAAGAATGAAAATTGGACAGCGTATCGGCATAGAGGTCTTCTTTCTATTTCTTAAAGGATGTTTTCTTAAGTCACGTGGTTATGACGTCATAAAAACGACAAAAAGATTATAAATTTATTTTTTTCTTTTTAAAAATAATTTTCAATGACGTCAAATGACATCAGATTTGACGTCAGCTTTAAAAGTTTGTTCGCGCTCTAAAGGCTTCAATTCTGGTCCGATTTTTTTGATGTTTTCACAGATGATGTATTTTAGGATGTAGATTTGCACCGTGGCATTCAAATTTCCAAATTCGAAAATATAAAGATACCATGGCAAAATCAAGATTCGAACTTAGGTCCTAAAATTACATTTTAATGTTACAAAGCCCCCTGTTGCGTAAGAAGCATGAAAATTGGACAGCATATCGGCCTAGAGGTATTCTTTCTATTTCTTAAAGGATTTTTTCTTAAATCACGTGATTATGACGTCATAAAAACGACGAAAAGCAACTTTTTAAAAAATTTATTTCCCTTTGGTATCAAGACTTTTGACTCAATCTTTTTGAAAATTGTATTGCAGCGATTTAAGTCTTTAAATTCATAAATTCATTTATTTTTAATTTTCAATGACGTCAAATGACGTCAGATTTGACGTCACCTTCAAAATTTTGTTCGCGCTCTAGAGCCTTCAATTTTGGTCCGATTATATTGATATTTTCACAGAAGATGTATTTTAGGATGTAGATTTGCACCGTGGCATTCAAATTTCCAAATTCGAAAATATAAAGATTTCATGGCAAAACTGAGATTCGAACTTTGGTCCTTAAATTACATTTTAATGTTACAAAGCCCCCTGATGCGTTAGAAGCATGAAAATTGGATAGCATATCGGCATAGAGGTTTACATTCTTTTTTCTGAATGATTTTCTTTCACGTCACGTGGTTATGACGTCATTAAAAAGACAAAAAGGCATTTTTTAACATTTCTCTTGCTCTGGTATCATGAATTTTGAATCAGTCTTAATTGAAATCTTGAGAATTGATAGAGTTAAAATTGAAGTGATGCATACTGCAAGAAATGTTTGATTTGTCACGTGGTTATGACGTCATGAATACTAAAGCAAGAATTATTTTAAAAATTCATATAAAATCACTAATTAGATCAATGAACTTAAACTTAAATAGTGAATTGTGGTACATTTGTTTTCTAAAAGAGTCGCATTTACGATGAATTAGTACAATTATACTAGAGCCAGAAAACCTATACAGATAACTTATTGCATTTGCTTTCACGGGTTTCTGTAAACCTTAAGAAAATGGAAATACATGTAGATCTACCTATTGATTTTTTATGTTTTCTAAGGTTTAACGGTTTCTTTTTCTAAATCTGTAAAAATAAGCAAATATATAAAGCAAATGAATTGTTGAAAGTTTCAAGACGTTTATAACGTTAATTACATAGAAATAAGAAAGTATTTTCATAATTTTGCTTACACCTCTGCCTTTGTTTCTATCTAATTTTGCAAATGTAAAACTCAATCAATTTAAAGGTTGAAAGTCATGGATTTCAAAGTATTTTTTTTTCTTTTTTACAATTTCAATTGTGGGTCAAATTGCAATGAATATTTGTTAAGTAATATGCTTACGAAGAAAAAGATATTAAATAAAGAATAAAAAACTTTTAAAATTGATTGACTAACGTAAGAAAAAAAACTTGAGGATTGTATTAGTATTTTTTTCTTCATGATAGTAAACTGTTGCGTAATCAAATAAGGTCCATATATATGCTTTCTCAATATCTTCCTAAGAAGATGAAAATGAAAAAAATTATAAAAAATAAAGCTTAATTTTGAACATAAGTATATATTTATGATAATGATGATTTACGTATTAAATTAAACATTATTAGCCAATATTATTCCATTTCTTTGTATTAACTTATATATTCAATACCTTTGAAATAAGCAAACGGAAAGCCGCTTCGTTTGTATCTTAAACAAACGACTTCTAGTTATTATTCTTTTTTTCTTCCTCTTATATTTGTGTTAATTTCGAGGTGTTGCCATTGACACAGAACAATGAAAATTTTATGGCATATATTTCAAACCATGAGCTTTCGGATGCAATGAATTGCATATTCATATGACGTCACATAACGTCAGATTTGACGTCAGGTGAAAAAGATTGTTCGCGGTCTACAGCCATAATTTCTGGACCGATTTTCATCAAAATTTCACAGAATGTGTATGTTAGGCTCTAGTTATGCATCCCTGTGTCCGTTTTTCAAAATTCGAAAAGCCCATGGTTCTATAGCGAATCCAAGATTCGAACCAAGGTCGTAAATTTTTAAATGCTTATAAAATCTGTCCTATTAAAGATAGAAAGTTGATATTTAGTCAGTATATAGGTCTCTAGAAGTTTTTAACATTTTGTGAAAATAAATGTCATATGACGTCACGTGACGTCATTATATGATAATGTATTTCTAATATTAACAAGGGTATTTCTATATGTTGAAATTGTCGAAGGGCAATGAAAATTTAAAGACATATGCTTCAAACGCTGAAATTTTGAGTTCTATGATTTTCATATGCCTATGACGTCATATGACGTCACACTTGAAATATGCAACACAAGTTTGTACGCGGTCTACAGCCATTGTTTATGAACCGATTTTCATCAAATTTTCACAGGATGTGTATATTAAGTTCTAGTTGTGCATCTCTGTGTCCGTTTTTCAAAATTCGAAAAGTCCATAGTTCTATAGCGAATTCAAGATTCGAACCAAGGTCGTAAATTTTTAAATGCTTATAAAATCGGATTTATTTGAGATAGAAAAGTGATATTTGGTCAGTATATAGGTCTCTGGGAGTCTTAAACATTTTGTGAAAATAAACGTCATATGACGTCACGTGACGTCATTATATGATAATGTATTTCTAATGCTAACAAGAGTTTATGATTAAGATGCTGAAATTTTGATTTCAATGATTTTCAGAAGCCTATGACGTCATATGACGTCATATTTGAAATTGACTACGAAAGTTTGTACACGGACAAGAGCCATTATTAATTGGCCGATTTTCATCAAATATTCACAGAATGTGTATATTACGTTCTTATTGTGTATACCGGTGTCCGTTTTTCAAAATTCGAAAAGTCCAAGCATCTATTGCGGATCCAAGATTCGAACCAAGGACGTCAAGTTTTAAATGCTTATAAAATCTGTCCTATTTGAGATAGAAAGTTGAAATTTTGTCAGTTAGTAGGTCTCTAGGTGTCTTAACAATTATGTGAAAATAAACGTCATATGACGTCACGTGACGTCATTTTTTTTATCATTATTCTTTTCTTCTTCCTAACTAAACGTTTATTTTAATATCTTGCAATAGTCCTAGGACGATGAAATTTTTATGGGTTATTTGTCACGTGAGGAAATTTTAATTTCAATGATTATCAGCAGCCTATGACGTCTCATGACGTCACTGCTAAAAATAGTGAAAAATGGTGTTTGCGCTCTACTGCCGTCATTTATGGTCGGAATGTCTTCAAATTTTCACAGATGGTACATCTTGAAACTAAGGTGTGCATATCCTGTCAGCTAACCGAAATTCCGAAAGACCGAAGTTCTGTGGCTGAAATAAAATTCGAACATAGGACCGAAAATTTCATTTTAGGATTAAAGAGCTTCAGGATGAGACAGAAAATTGAAACTTACACAGTTTGCAGTTCTGCAGAATTTCTACATATATTTTGAGTCGTTACGTCATATGACGTTATGTGACGTCATAAGCATACTTCTTAATTTTTATTTTAGGGCAATGATTTCGACATGATGCCAGTTGTTCAGAATAATGAATATTTCAGAGTTATGACAGTAAAGTATGCGCTTTTGAACAAAAGCATCTTCAGCACCTATGACGTCATATGACGTCAGAGCTAAAAAATAGTAAAAAATGGTGTTCGCGCTGTACAGCCGCCATTTATGGTCGGATTTTCTTCAAATTTTCACAGATGGTACATCTTGTTACTAAGGTGTGCATGTCTTGTCAGCTAACCGAAATTCCGAAAGACCGAAGTTCTGTGGCTGAAATAAGATTCGAACATAGGACCGAAAAATTCATTTTAGAATTAAAGAGCTTCAGGATGAGATAGAAAGTTGAAACCTACACAGTTTGCAGTTCTACAGAATTTCTTAATATATTTTGAGTCTTGACGTCAAATGTCGTCATGTGACGTCATAAGCATACTTCTTAATTTTCATTTTTGGGCAATGATTTCGACATGATACCAGTTGTTCAGAATAATGAAGATTTTAGATTTATGACAGTAAAGTATGCGCTTTTGAACAAAAGCATCTTCAGCACTCTATGACGTCATGTGACGTCAGAGCTAAAAATATTGAACAATGGTGTTCGCGCTCTACAGCGGCCATTTTTAGTCGGATTTTCACGAATTTTCACAGATGGTACACCTTTAAACTAAGGATTACATATCCTGCTAGCTTACCGAAATTCCGAAAAACCGAAGTTCTGTGGCTGAATTAATATTCGAACATAGGACAAAAAATTTCATTTTAGGATTGAAGAGCTTCAGGATGAGATAGAAAGTTGACACTTGCACAGTTTGCAGTTCTGCATTATTTCTACAAATATTTTGAATCGTGACGTCAGAGGACGTCATAAGCATACCACTTATTTTTAATATGGGGCAATGATTTCGACATGATGCCAATTGTTCAGAATAATGAAAATTTCAGAGTTATTGCAGTAAAGTATGCGCTTTTGAGCAACAGCATTTTCAGCACCCTATGACGTCATGTGACGTCAGAGCTAAAAATATTGAAAAATGGTATTCGCGCTCTACAGCCGCCATTTATGATCAGATTTTCTTAAAATTTTTACAGATGGTACATCTTGAAACTAAGTTGTGAATATTTTGTCAGCTAACCTTAATTCCGAAAAACCGAAGTATTGTGGCTGAAATAAGATTCGAACATAGGACCAAAAATTTCATTTTAGGGCTATCGAACTTCGGGATGAGATAGAAAGTTGAAACTTACATAGTTTGCAGTTCTGCAGAATGTCTTAATATATTTTGAGTCGTGACGTCATATGACGTCATAAGCATACTACTACTACTGCTACTTATTTTTTTTTTCTTCGTAACTAAACGCTTATTTTTCGCGGAATATAATGTCAATTAATCAGCATGAACATGAAATACTACCAGAGGTGAGTCATTACATGAAACTTCTATCTCCTGCTTTTTGCATTAACACAGGTAGCAGAAAGTCCTATCATTCGTTTAGACGAATGACATCTAGTTAGGACTTTCTGCCCTTTCGGCAGAAAGTCCTATTGGGTTTGTACTGTTTTTTTTATTAAGACTTTCTGCCTACTGGCAGAAAGTCCTATTGGGTTTGTTATGTTTTTTATTCTTCTTATTCTTTTTTTCTTCCAAACTGAGCGTTTATTTAGCCCAGAGCCATGAAATTTATATGGCATATACTTGATGCAATGAAATTTTGATTTCCATGATTTTCATATGCCTATGACGTCATATGACGTCACATTTGAAATATGCTACAAAAGTTTGTACGCGGCCCAGAGTCATTGTTTATGAACTGATTTTCATCAAGTTTTCACAGAATATGTATTTTAAGTTCTAGTTGTGCATCCCGGTGTCCGTTTTCAAAATTCGAAAAGTCCATGGTTCTATAGCGATTCCAAGATTCGAACCAAGGTCGTAAATTTTCAAATTCTTATAAAATCGGTCCTATTTGAGATAGAAAGAAGATATTGGGTCAGTATATAGGTCTCTGGGAGTCTTTAACATTTTGTGAAAATAAATGTCATATGACGTCACGTGACGTCATTATATGATAATGAATTTCTAATACTAACAAAATTATTTCTATATGTTGAAATTTTCGAAGGGCAATGAAAATTTAATGCCGCATGCTTCAGATGCTGAAATTTCGATTTCAATGATTTTCAGAAGCCTATGACGTGATATGACGTCACATTTGAAATTGACCACGAAAGTTTGTACACGGTCCAGAGCCATTATTGATGAATCGATTTTCATCAAATTTTCAGAGAATGTGTATATTAAGCTCTAGTTGTGCATCTCGGTGTCCGTTTTTCAAAATTCGAAAAGTCCATGGTTCTATAGTGAATTCAAGATTCGAACCAAGGTCGTAAAATTTTAAATGCTTATAAAATCGGTCCTATTTAATATAAAAAAGTGATATTTGGTCAGTATATAGGTCTCTAAAAGTCTTAAACATTTTGTGAAAAGAAACGTCATATGACGTCACGTGACGTCATTATATGATAATGTATTTTTAATATTAACAAGAGTATTTCTATATGTTGAAATTGTCGAAGGGCAATGAAAATTTAATGACAAATGATTCAGACGCTGAAATTTCGATTTCAATAATTTTCAGAAGCCTATGACGTCATATGACGTCACATTTGAAAAAAGATTTAAGGTCCAGAGCCATTATTAATGGGCCGATTTTCATCAAATTTTCACAGAATGTGTATATTACGATCTTATTGTGTATACCGGTGTCCGTTTTTCAAAATTCGAAAAGTCCAAGCATATATGGCGGATCCAAGATTCGAACCAATGACGTCAATATTTAAATGCTTATAAAAACTGTCCTATTTGAGATAGAAAGTTGAAATTTTGTCAGTTAATAGGTCTCTGGGTGTCTTAACAATTATGTGAAAATAAACGTCATATGACGTCACGTGACGTCATTTGTTTATTATTATTATTCTTTTCTTCTTCCTAACTAAACGCTTATTTTAATATGTTGCAATAGTCCTAGGACGATGAAATTTTTATGGGTTATTAGGCATGTGAGGAAATTTTGATTTCACCCCTACTGCATATATGTAGCCATATCTCAATAAATATCGATTTTTGTAAATATCGATTTTTGTAAATATATGTATGAATAAGAATTATAGCTGAATAATTGACGTTTCCAAATATATTTAGTTTATTAAAATTGGTTTACGCAATACAAAGTTATAAGCAAAAAACTAAATGAAATGAAGCTAATTTTGCTGATAATATGCTGTTTTCTTGAGGTTTAACAGTCAATACCTCAGAAACGACTGAAGATAAGTTTATACATTATGAGTATAAAATGTAGCATGTTTTAAGAGCTTTCTAACGGTACCAAGTTTATTGAAATTGAACTTCATATAAGAAAGTTACATGGAAAATAAGATATTTCATAATCATGCATCATAAAAATATGGAAAAGGTCACGCGCAGGGGTCACCAAGCTTAAATACTTGCGCAACGAAAAAAAAAAAATCAAATTGCAATTGATGGGCTATAACTTGATTTTTTTTTTGTCGAATGTTGACTGTTTCCAAAATAAGCATTGAAGTCAATACATGTACAACGGCACAAGACAAAAATCCGTATTTGCAACACTATGTAGCTAGCGAGCAGTTTGCAAGCCTTGAAAAATTCACACGCAGCCCCACATTTTAGACCATCTAAAAACTGCATTGTTATGCTAACGATATTCATATTGCATCAGTTTGTAGGCTGGGATGTTACCTTTCAAAATATCACCATAGTTTGAAATTCCAGGAATTTATGGCAAAACTACGGAAGCCCAAACACGCCAAAATCGCTAAATACGTTTAACTACGTTACAGGTGTCGAAAGGATATAGCACTATACAAATATTCAATACTTCTTCCTAATGAGGCTAAAATTAAACAAGGTTACAACTGAGCTGGAGTGATGAAATTCTATGTGTGATGAAAGTTAGAAACTTACATTTGAACACTGTTTCATTTTTCTTCCATGTCATATGACATAGTATAAATGTTGTATGTAAACTACATGTGCAAGATATGGGCGGACTTTTATTAAAATTCACAGAATGTGTTCTATTTGTGCTATTTTATATAGAAATAGAGGAGATAGAAAGTTGCAATTTGGACAGATTATCTATTATGTCATCTTCTATATATACTATATAAAGCAGATGTTGCAGAAAGTCCTATCATTCGTTTAAACGAATGACATCTAGTTAGGACTTTCTGCCTAAAGCAGAAAGTCCTATTGGGTTTGTTATGTTTATTAGGGCTTTCTGCCTAAAGCAGAAAGTCCTATTGGGTTTGTTATGTTTTTTCTTATTATTATTATTATTATTATTATTTTTTCACCTTTTGAGGTTCAAATTAAAACAGGTTGCCAATAAGCCAGCAGCATGAAATTTTAACAGTGATCAGAGTGACTTTGGCCCTTTTGAATGCACTAATTTTCATCTTCATATGACGTCATGTGACGTCACAGCTAAAAATAGTGAAAAATGGTGTTCGCGCTCTACAGCCGTCATTTATGGTCGGATTTTCTTCAAATTTTCACAGATGGTACATCTTGAAACTAAGGTGTGCATATCCTGTCAGCTAACCGAAATTCCGAAAGACCGAAGTTCTGTTGCTGAAATAAGATTTGAACATAGGACCGAAAATTTCATTTTACGATTAAAGAGCTTCAGGATGAGATAGAAAGTTGAAAATTACACAGTTTGCATTTCTGTAGAATTTCTACATATATTTTGAGTCGTGTCGTCATATGACGTCAAGTGACGTCATAAGCATACTTCTTAATTTTCATTTTAGGGCAATGATTTCGACATGATGCCAGTTGTTCAGAATAATGAAAATTTCAGAGTTATGACAGTAAAGTATGCGCTTTTGAACAAAAGCATCTTCAGCACCCTATGACGTCACATAACGTCAGAGCTAAAAATAGTGAAAAATGGTGTTCGCGCTCTACAGCCGTCATTTATGGTCGGATTTTCTTCAAATTTTCACAGATGGTACATCTTGAAACTAAGGTGTGCATATCCTGTCAACTAACCGAAATTCAGAAAGACCGAAGTTCTGTGGCTTAAATAAGATTCGAACATAGGACCGAAACTTTCATTTTAGGATTAAAGAGCATCAGGATGAGATAGAAAGTTGAAACTTAAACAGTTTGCAGTTCTGCAGAATTTCTAAATAAATTTTGAATCGTGACATCATATGACGTCATGTGACGTCATAAGCATACTTCTTAATTTTCATATTAGGGCAATGATTTCGACATGATGCCAGTTGTTCAGAATAATGAAAATTTCAGAGTTATGACAGTAAAGTATGCGCTTTTGAACAAAAGCATCTTCAGCACCATATGACGTCATGTGACGTCAGAGCTAAAAATAGTGAAAAATGGTGTTCACGCTCTAAAACGGCCATTTATGGTCGGATTTTCTTCAAATTTTCACAGATGGTACATCATGAAACTAAGGTGTGCATATCCTGTCAACTAACCGAAATTCCGAAAGACCCAAGTTTTGTGGCTGAAATAAGATTCGAACATAGGACCGAAAATTTCATTTTACGATTAAAGAGCTTCAGGATAAGATAGAAAGTTGAAACTTACACAGTTTGCAGTTGTGCAGAATTTCTAAATAAATTTTGAGTCGTGACGTCATATGACGTCATGTGACGTCATAAGCATACTTCTTAATTTTCATTTTAGAGCAATGATTTCGACATGATGCCAGTTGTTCAGAATAATGAAAATTTCAGAGTTATGACAGTAAAGTATGCGCTTTTGAACAAAAGCATCATCAACACCCTATGACGTCACATAACGTCAGAGCTAAAAATAGTGAAAAATGGTGTTCGCACTCTAAAACGGCCATTTATGGTCGGATTTTCTTCAAAATTTCACAGATGGTACATCTTGAAACTAAGGTGTACCTATTCTGTCAGCCAACCGAAATTCTGAAAGACCGAAGTTCTGTGGCTTAAATAAGATTCGAACATAGGACCGAAAATTTCATTTTAGGATTAAAGAGCTTCAGGATGAAATAGAAAGTTGAAATTTACACAGTTTGCAGTTCTGCAGAATTTCTTAAATATTTTGAGTCGTGGAGTCATTTGACGTCATGTGACGTCATAAGCATACTTATAATAAGGATTTTCTTCAATATTTGAAGATGGTGTATGTAAGAAAAGTAAATAAGTATGATCAGGTTTGACATAGTTAGCAGAAAGCCCTTTCTTTTGTTCAGAACAAAAGGAGTCTAGTTATTATTATTATTATTATTATTATTCTTTTCTTCCTCAAGGATTTTCATATGTTGCAATCGTCCTAGGAGAATAAGATTTCGATGGCATATTATTCATATGCGTAATTAAAAGATTCTATAATGTTCAAATGCCTATGACGTCATTATGACGTCACACTTGGCAATTGCTACAAAAGTTTGTATGCGGTCCAGAGCGAAAATTAATAAACCGATTTTTATCAAATTTTCACAGAATGTGTATATTATGTTCTAGTTGTGCATCTCGGTGTCCGTTTTTCAAAATTCGAAAAGCCCAAGGTTCTATGGCGAATGCAAGATTCAAACCAAGGACGTCAAATTGATAAATGCTCATAAAATCGTCCCTAAATGAGAGAGAAGGTTGATATTTTGTCAGTATATAGATCTCCGATAGATTTAAATAATTTGTGAAAATGGACGTCTTGTGACGTCATATGACGTCATCAAATTTCTAATATTTAAACACATAATTTTATATGTTAATATGGTCCAAGGACATTGAAATTTTGATGTCTTATTCTCCAAGAGATGGTATTTTGAATTCTATGATTTTCATATCTCTATGACGTCATATGACGTCACACTTGAAATAAGCTACAAAAGTTTGTACGCGGTCCAGAGCCATTATTAATGAACCGATTTTCATCAAATTTTCACAAAATGTGTATATTATTTTCTAGTTGTGCATCCCGGTGTCCGTTTTTCAAAGTTCGAAAAGTCCAAGGTTCTATAGCGATTCCAAGATTCGAACCTAGGTCGTTAATTTTCAAATTCTTATAAAATCGGTCCTATTTAAGATAGAAAGATGATATTAGGTCAGTATATAGGTCTCTGAGAGTCTTAAACATTTTGTGAAAATAAATGTCATATGACGTCACGTGACGTCATTATATGATAATGAATTTCTAATTCTAACAAGATTATTTCTATATGTTGAAATTGTCGAAGGGCAATGAAAATTTAATGACAAAGGATTCAGACGCTGAAATTTCGATTTCAATGATTTTCATATGTCTCTGACGTCATATGACGTCACATTTGAAATTGACTACGAAAGTTTGTACACGGTCATGAGCCATTATTAATGGGCTGATTTTCATTAAATTTTCACAGCATGTGTATAGTACGTTCTTATTATGTATACCGGTGTCTGTTTTTCAAAATTCGAAAAGTCCAAGCATCTATGGCGGATCCAAGATTCGAACCAAGGACGTCAATTTTTAAATGCTTATAAAATCGGTCCTATTTGAGATAGATAGTTGAAATTTTGTCAGTTAGTAGGTCTCTGGGTGTCTTAAGAATTATGAGAAAATAAACGTCATATGACGTCACGTGACGTCATTTTTTATTGTTATTATTCTTTTCTTCTTCCTAACTAAACGCTTATTTTAATATGTTGCAATAGTCCTAGGACGATGAAATTTTTATGGGTTATTAGGCACGTGAGGAAATTTAGATTTCACCCCTACTGCATACATGTAGCCATATCTCAATAAATATCGATTTTTGTAAATATATGTATGAATAAGAATTATAGCTGAATAATTGACGTTTCCAAAGATTTATTTAGTTTATTAAAATTGGTTTATGGAATACAAAGTTATAAGCAAAGAAACTAAATGAAATGAAGCTAATTTTGCTGATAATATGCTGTTTTCTTGAGGTTTAACAGTCAATATCTCAGAAACGACTGAAGATAAGTTCATACATTATGCGTATAAAATGTAGCATGTTTTAAGAGCTTTCTAACGGTACCAAGTTTATTGAAATTGGACTTCATATAAGAAAGTTACATGGAAAATAAGATATTTCATAATCATGCATCATAAAAATATGGAAAAGGTCACGCGCAGGGGTCACCAAGCTTAAATACTTGCGCAACGACTTAAAAAAAAAAAAAAAAAAAAATATCAAATTGCAATTGATGGGCTATATCTTGATTTTGTTCTTTTTTTTTTGTTGTTGTTGTTTTTTGTCGAATGTTGACTGTTTCCAAAATAAGCATTGAAGTTAATACATGTACAACGGCACAAGACAAAAATCCGTATTTGCAACACTATGTAGCTAGCGAGCAGTTTGCAAGCCTTGAAAAATTCACACGCAGCCCCACATTTTAGACCATCTAAAAACTGCATTGTTATGCTAACGATATTCATATTGCATCAGTTTGTAGGCTGGGATGTTACCTTTCAAAATATCACCATAGTTCGAAATTCCAGGAATTTATGGCAAAACTACGGAAGCCCAAACACGCCAAAATCGCTAAATACGATTAACTACGTTACAGGTGTCGAAAGGATATAGCACTATACAAATATTCAATACTTCTTCCTAATGAGGCTAAAATTAAACAAGGTTACAACTGAGCTGGAGTGATGAAATTCTATGTGTGATGAAAGTTAGAAACTTACATTTGAACACTGTTTCATTTTTCTTTCATGTCATATGACATAGTATAAATGTTGTATGTAAACTACATGTGCAAGATATGGGCGGACTTTTATTAAAATTCACAGAATGTGTTCTATTTGTGCTATTTTATATAGAAATAGAGGAGATAGAAAGTTGCAATTTGGACAGATTATCTATTATGTCATCTTCTATATATACTATATAAAGCAGATGTTGCAGAAAGTCCTATCATTCGTTTAAACGAATGACATCTAGTTAGGACTTTCTGCCTAAAGCAGAAAGTCCTATTGGGTTTGTTATGTTTATTAGGGCTTTCTGCCTAAAGCAGAAAGTCCTATTGGGTTTGTTATGTTTTTTCTTATTATTATTATTATTATTATTATTTTTTCACCTTTTGAGGTTCAAATTAAAACAGGTTGCCAATAAGCCAGCAGCATGAAATTTTAACAGTGATCAGAGTGACTTTGGCCCTTTTGAATGCACTAATTTTCATCTTCATATGACGTCATGTGACGTCACAGCTAAAAATAGTGAAAAATGGTGTTCGCGCTCTACAGCCGTCATTTATGGTCGGATTTTCTTCAAATTTTCACAGATGGTACATCTTGAAACTAAGGTGTGCATATCCTGTCAGCTAACCGAAATTCCGAAAGACCGAAGTTCTGTTGCTGAAATAAGATTTGAACATAGGACCGAAAATTTCATTTTACGATTAAAGAGCTTCAGGATGAGATAGAAAGTTGAAAATTACACAGTTTGCATTTCTGTAGAATTTCTACATATATTTTGAGTCGTGTCGTCATATGACGTCAAGTGACGTCATAAGCATACTTCTTAATTTTCATTTTAGGGCAATGATTTCGACATGATGCCAGTTGTTCAGAATAATGAAAATTTCAGAGTTATGACAGTAAAGTATGCGCTTTTGAACAAAAGCATCTTCAGCACCCTATGACGTCACATAACGTCAGAGCTAAAAATAGTGAAAAATGGTGTTCGCGCTCTACAGCCGTCATTTATGGTCGGATTTTCTTCAAATTTTCACAGATGGTACATCTTGAAACTAAGGTGTGCATATCCTGTCAACTAACCGAAATTCAGAAAGACCGAAGTTCTGTGGCTTAAATAAGATTCGAACATAGGACCGAAACTTTCATTTTAGGATTAAAGAGCATCAGGATGAGATAGAAAGTTGAAACTTAAACAGTTTGCAGTTCTGCAGAATTTCTAAATAAATTTTGAGTCATGACGTCATGTGACGTCATAAGCATACTTCTTAATTTTCATATTAGGGCAATGATTTCGACATGATGCCAGTTGTTCAGAATAATGAAAATTTCAGAGTTATGACAGTAAAGTATGCGCTTTTGAACAAAAGCATCTTCAGCACCATATGACGTCATGTGACGTCAGAGCTAAAAATAGTGAAAAATGGTGTTCACGCTCTAAAACGGCCATTTATGGTCGGATTTTCTTCAAATTTTCACAGATGGTACATCATGAAACTAAGGTGTGCATATCCTGTCAACTAACCGAAATTCCGAAAGACCCAAGTTTTGTGGCTGAAATAAGATTCGAACATAGGACCGAAAATTTCATTTTACGATTAAAGAGCTTCAGGATAAGATAGAAAGTTGAAACTTACACAGTTTGCAGTTGTGCAGAATTTCTAAATAAATTTTGAGTCGTGACGTCATATGACGTCATGTGACGTCATAAGCATACTTCTTAATTTTCATTTTAGAGCAATGATTTCGACATGATGCCAGTTGTTCAGAATAATGAAAATTTCAGAGTTATGACAGTAAAGTATGCGCTTTTGAACAAAAGCATCATCAACACCCTATGACGTCACATAACGTCAGAGCTAAAAATAGTGAAAAATGGTGTTCGCACTCTAAAACGGCCATTTATGGTCGGATTTTCTTCAAAATTTCACAGATGGTACATCTTGAAACTAAGGTGTACCTATTCTGTCAGCCAACCGAAATTCTGAAAGACCGAAGTTCTGTGGCTTAAATAAGATTCGAACATAGGACCGAAAATTTCATTTTAGGATTAAAGAGCTTCAGGATGAAATAGAAAGTTGAAATTTACACAGTTTGCAGTTCTGCAGAATTTCTTAAAATATTTTGAGTCGTGGAGTCATTTGACGTCATGTGACGTCATAAGCATACTTATAATAAGGATTTTCTTCAATATTTGAAGATGGTGTATGTAAGAAAAGTAAATAAGTATGATCAGGTTTGACATAGTTAGCAGAAAGCCCTTTCTTTTGTTCAGAACAAAAGGAGTCTAGTTATTATTATTATTATTATTATTCTTTTCTTCCTCAAGGATTTTCAGAGCACAAAGCAATTGCTACAAAACCGGAAAAATTTCGATGGCATATTATTCATATGCGTAATTAAAAGATTCTATAATGTTCAAATGCCTATGACGTCATTATGACGTCACACTTGGCAATTGCTACAAAAGTTTGTATGCGGTCCAGAGCGAAAATTAATAAACCGATTTTTATCAAATTTTCACAGAATGTGTATATTATGTTCTAGTTGTGCATCTCGGTGTCCGTTTTTCAAAATTCGAAAAGCCCAAGGTTCTATGGCGAATGCAAGATTCAAACCAAGGACGTCAAATTGATAAATGCTCATAAAATCGTCCCTAAATGAGAGAGAAGGTTGATATTTTGTCAGTATATAGATCTCCGATAGATTTAAATAATTTGTGAAAATGGACGTCTTGTGACGTCATATGACGTCATCAAATTTCTAATATTTAAACACATAATTTTATATGTTAATATGGTCCAAGGACATTGAAATTTTGATGTCTTATTCTCCAAGAGATGGTATTTTGAATTCTATGATTTTCATATCTCTATGACGTCATATGACGTCACACTTGAAATAAGCTACAAAAGTTTGTACGCGGTCCAGAGCCATTATTAATGAACCGATTTTCATCAAATTTTCACAAAATGTGTATATTATTTTCTAGTTGTGCATCCCGGTGTCCGTTTTTCAAAGTTCGAAAAGTCCAAGGTTCTATAGCGATTCCAAGATTCGAACCTAGGTCGTTAATTTTCAAATTCTTATAAAATCGGTCCTATTTAAGATAGAAAGATGATATTAGGTCAGTATATAGGTTTTTTAATGACAAAGGATTCAGACGCTGAAATTTGATTTCAATATTTTACGTCATATGACGTCACATTTGAAATTGACTACGAAAGTTTGTACACGGTCATGAGCCATTATTAATGGGCTGATTTTCATTAAATTTTCACAGCATGTGTATAGTACGTTCTTATTATGTATACCGGTGTCTGTTTTTCAAAATTCGAAAAGTCCAAGCATCTATGGCGGATCCAAGATTCGAACCAAGGACGTCAATTTTTAAATGCTTATAAAATCGGTCCTATTTGAGATAGATAGTTGAAATTTTGTCAGTTAGTAGGTCTCTGGGTGTCTTAAGAATTATGAGAAAATAAACGTCATATGACGTCACGTGACGTCATTTTTTATTGTTATTATTCTTTTCTTCTTCCTAACTAAACGCTTATTTTAATATGTTGCAATAGTCCTAGGACGATGAAATTTTTATGGGTTATTAGGCACGTGAGGAAATTTAGATTTCACCCCTACTGCATACATGTAGCCATATCTCAATAAATATCGATTTTTGTAAATATATGTATGAATAAGAATTATAGCTGAATAATTGACGTTTCCAAAGATTTATTTAGTTTATTAAAATTGGTTTATGGAATACAAAGTTATAAGCAAAGAAACTAAATGAAATGAAGCTAATTTTGCTGATAATATGCTGTTTTCTTGAGGTTTAACAGTCAATATCTCAGAAACGACTGAAGATAAGTTCATACATTATGCGTATAAAATGTAGCATGTTTTAAGAGCTTTCTAACGGTACCAAGTTTATTGAAATTGGACTTCATATAAGAAAGTTACATGGAAAATAAGATATTTCATAATCATGCATCATAAAAATATGGAAAAGGTCACGCGCAGGGGTCACCAAGCTTAAATACTTGCGCAACGACTTAAAAAAAAAAAAAAAAAAAATATCAAATTGCAATTGATGGGCTATATCTTGATTTTGTTCTTTTTTTGCCAGTTTGCAAGCCTTGAAAAATTCACACGCAGCCCCACATTTAAGACCATCTGGGTTTTTTTTTTTTTTTTTTTTTTTTTTTTTGTAATTTGACTGTTTCCAAAATAAGCATTGAAGTTAATACATGTACAACGGCACAAGACAAAAATCCGTATTTGCAACACTATGTAGCTAGCGAGCAGTTTGCAAGCCTTGAAAAATTCACACGCAGCCCCACATTTTAGACCATCTAAAAACTGCATTGTTATGCTAACGATATTCATATTGCATCAGTTTGTAGGCTGGGATGTTACCTTTCAAAATATCACCATAGTTCGAAATTCCAGGAATTTATGGCAAAACTACGGAAGCCCAAACACGCCAAAATCGCTAAATACGATTAACTACGTTACAGGTGTCGAAAGGATATAGCACTATACAAATATTCAATACTTCTTCCTAATGAGGCTAAAATTAAACAAGGTTACAACTGAGCTGGAGTGATGAAATTCTATGTGTGATGAAAGTTAGAAACTTACATTTGAACACTGTTTCATTTTTCTTTCATGTCATATGACATAGTATAAATGTTGTATGTAAACTACATGTGCAAGATATGGGCGGACTTTTATTAAAATTCACAGAATGTGTTCTATTTGTGCTATTTTATATAGAAATAGAGGAGATAGAAAGTTGCAATTTGGACAGATTATCTATTATGTCATCTTCTATATATACTATATAAAGCAGATGTTGCAGAAAGTCCTATCATTCGTTTAAACGAATGACATCTAGTTAGGACTTTCTGCCTAAAGCAGAAAGTCCTATTGGGTTTGTTATGTTTATTAGGGCTTTCTGCCTAAAGCAGAAAGTCCTATTGGGTTTGTTATGTTTTTTCTTATTATTATTATTATTATTATTATTTTTTCACCTTTTGAGGTTCAAATTAAAACAGGTTGCCAATAAGCCAGCAGCATGAAATTTTAACAGTGATCAGAGTGACTTTGGCCCTTTTGAATGCACTAATTTTCATCTTCATATGACGTCATGTGACGTCACAGCTAAAAATAGTGAAAAATGGTGTTCGCGCTCTACAGCCGTCATTTATGGTCGGATTTTCTTCAAATTTTCACAGATGGTACATCTTGAAACTAAGGTGTGCATATCCTGTCAACTAACCGAAATTCCGAAAGACCGAAGTTCTGTTGCTGAAATAAGATTTGAACATAGGACCGAAAATTTCATTTTACGATTAAAGAGCTTCAGGATGAGATAGAAAGTTGAAAATTACACAGTTTGCATTTCTGTAGAATTTCTACATATATTTTGAGTCGTGTCGTCATATGACGTCAAGTGACGTCATAAGCATACTTCTTAATTTTCATTTTAGGGCAATGATTTCGACATGATGCCAGTTGTTCAGAATAATGAAAATTTCAGAGTTATGACAGTAAAGTATGCGCTTTTGAACAAAAGCATCTTCAGCACCCTATGACGTCACATAACGTCAGAGCTAAAAATAGTGAAAAATGGTGTTCGCGCTCTACAGCCGTCATTTATGGTCGGATTTTCTTCAAATTTTCACAGATGGTACATCTTGAAACTAAGGTGTGCATATCCTGTCAACTAACCGAAATTCAGAAAGACCGAAGTTCTGTGGCTTAAATAAGATTCGAACATAGGACCGAAACTTTCATTTTAGGATTAAAGAGCATCAGGATGAGATAGAAAGTTGAAACTTAAACAGTTTGCAGTTCTGCAGAATTTCTAAAAAATTTTAATCGTGACATCATATGACGTCATGTGACGTCATAAGCATACTTCTTAATTTTCATATTGGGCAATGATTTCGACATGATGCCAGTTGTTCAGAATAATGAAAATTTCAGAGTTATGACAGTAAAGTATGCGCTTTTGAACAAAAGCATCTTCAGCACCATATGACGTCATGTGACGTCAGAGCTAAAAATAGTGAAAAATGGTGTTCACGCTCTAAAACGGCCATTTATGGTCGGATTTTCTTCAAATTTTCACAGATGGTACATCATGAAACTAAGGTGTGCATATCCTGTCAACTAACCGAAATTCCGAAAGACCCAAGTTTTGTGGCTGAAATAAGATTCGAACATAGGACCGAAAATTTCATTTTACGATTAAAGAGCTTCAGGATAAGATAGAAAGTTGAAACTTACACAGTTTGCAGTTGTGCAGAATTTCTAAATAAATTTTGAGTCGTGACGTCATATGACGTCATGTGACGTCATAAGCATACTTCTTAATTTTCATTTTAGAGCAATGATTTCGACATGATGCCAGTTGTTCAGAATAATGAAAATTTCAGAGTTATGACAGTAAAGTATGCGCTTTTGAACAAAAGCATCATCAACACCCTATGACGTCACATAACGTCAGAGCTAAAAATAGTGAAAAATGGTGTTCGCACTCTAAAACGGCCATTTATGGTCGGATTTTCTTCAAAATTTCACAGATGGTACATCTTGAAACTAAGGTGTACCTATTCTGTCAGCCAACCGAAATTCTGAAAGACCGAAGTTCTGTGGCTTAAATAAGATTCGAACATAGGACCGAAAATTTCATTTTAGGATTAAAGAGCTTCAGGATGAAATAGAAAGTTGAAATTTACACAGTTTGCAGTTCTGCAGAATTTCTTAAAATATTTTGAGTCGTGGAGTCATTTGACGTCATGTGACGTCATAAGCATACTTATAATAAGGATTTTCTTCAATATTTGAAGATGGTGTATGTAAGAAAAGTAAATAAGTATGATCAGGTTTGACATAGTTAGCAGAAAGCCCTTTCTTTTGTTCAGAACAAAAGGAGTCTAGTTATTATTATTATTATTATTATTATTCTTTTCTTCCTCAAGGATTTTCATATGTTGCAATCGTCCTAGGAGAATAAGATTTCGATGGCATATTATTCATATGCGTAATTAAAAGATTCTATAATGTTCAAATGCCTATGACGTCATTATGACGTCACACTTGGCAATTGCTACAAAAGTTTGTATGCGGTCCAGAGCGAAAATTAATAAACCGATTTTTATCAAATTTTCACAGAATGTGTATATTATGTTCTAGTTGTGCATCTCGGTGTCCGTTTTTCAAAATTCGAAAAGCCCAAGGTTCTATGGCGAATGCAAGATTCAAACCAAGGACGTCAAATTGATAAATGCTCATAAAATCGTCCCTAAATGAGAGAGAAGGTTGATATTTTGTCAGTATATAGATCTCCGATAGATTTAAATAATTTGTGAAAATGGACGTCTTGTGACGTCATATGACGTCATCAAATTTCTAATATTTAAACACATAATTTTATATGTTAATATGGTCCAAGGACATTGAAATTTTGATGTCTTATTCTCCAAGAGATGGTATTTTGAATTCTATGATTTTCATATCTCTATGACGTCATATGACGTCACACTTGAAATAAGCTACAAAAGTTTGTACGCGGTCCAGAGCCATTATTAATGAACCGATTTTCATCAAATTTTCACAAAATGTGTATATTATTTTCTAGTTGTGCATCCCGGTGTCCGTTTTTCAAAGTTCGAAAAGTCCAAGGTTCTATAGCGATTCCAAGATTCGAACCTAGGTCGTTAATTTTCAAATTCTTATAAAATCGGTCCTATTTAAGATAGAAAGATGATATTAGGTCAGTATATAGGTCTCTGAGAGTCTTAAACATTTTGTGAAAATAAATGTCATATGACGTCACGTGACGTCATTATATGATAATGAATTTCTAATTCTAACAAGATTATTTCTATATGTTGAAATTGTCGAAGGGCAATGAAAATTTAATGACAAAGGATTCAGACGCTGAAATTTCGATTTCAATGATTTTCATATGTCTCTGACGTCATATGACGTCACATTTGAAATTGACTACGAAAGTTTGTACACGGTCATGAGCCATTATTAATGGGCTGATTTTCATTAAATTTTCACAGCATGTGTATAGTACGTTCTTATTATGTATACCGGTGTCTGTTTTTCAAAATTCGAAAAGTCCAAGCATCTATGGCGGATCCAAGATTCGAACCAAGGACGTCAATTTTTAAATGCTTATAAAATCGGTCCTATTTGAGATAGATAGTTGAAATTTTGTCAGTTAGTAGGTCTCTGGGTGTCTTAAGAATTATGAGAAAATAAACGTCATATGACGTCACGTGACGTCATTTTTTATTGTTATTATTCTTTTCTTCTTCCTAACTAAACGCTTATTTTAATATGTTGCAATAGTCCTAGGACGATGAAATTTTTATGGGTTATTAGGCACGTGAGGAAATTTAGATTTCACCCCTACTGCATACATGTAGCCATATCTCAATAAATATCGATTTTTGTAAATATATGTATGAATAAGAATTATAGCTGAATAATTGACGTTTCCAAAGATTTATTTAGTTTATTAAAATTGGTTTATGGAATACAAAGTTATAAGCAAAGAAACTAAATGAAATGAAGCTAATTTTGCTGATAATATGCTGTTTTCTTGAGGTTTAACAGTCAATATCTCAGAAACGACTGAAGATAAGTTCATACATTATGCGTATAAAATGTAGCATGTTTTAAGAGCTTTCTAACGGTACCAAGTTTATTGAAATTGGACTTCATATAAGAAAGTTACATGGAAAATAAGATATTTCATAATCATGCATCATAAAAATATGGAAAAGGTCACGCGCAGGGGTCACCAAGCTTAAATACTTGCGCAACGACTTAAAAAAAAAAAAAAAAAAAAATATCAAATTGCAATTGATGGGCTATATCTTGATTTTGTTCTTTTTTTTTGTGTTGTTGTTGTTTTTTGTCGAATGTTGACTGTTTCCAAAATAAGCATTGAAGTTAATACATGTACAACGGCACAAGACAAAAATCCGTATTTGCAACACTATGTAGCTAGCGAGCAGTTTGCAAGCCTTGAAAAATTCACACGCAGCCCCACATTTTAGACCATCTAAAAACTGCATTGTTATGCTAACGATATTCATATTGCATCAGTTTGTAGGCTGGGATGTTACCTTTCAAAATATCACCATAGTTCGAAATTCCAGGAATTTATGGCAAAACTACGGAAGCCCAAACACGCCAAAATCGCTAAATACGATTAACTACGTTACAGGTGTCGAAAGGATATAGCACTATACAAATATTCAATACTTCTTCCTAATGAGGCTAAAATTAAACAAGGTTACAACTGAGCTGGAGTGATGAAATTCTATGTGTGATGAAAGTTAGAAACTTACATTTGAACACTGTTTCATTTTTCTTTCATGTCATATGACATAGTATAAATGTTGTATGTAAACTACATGTGCAAGATATGGGCGGACTTTTATTAAAATTCACAGAATGTGTTCTATTTGTGCTATTTTATATAGAAATAGAGGAGATAGAAAGTTGCAATTTGGACAGATTATCTATTATATCATCTTCTATATATACTATATAAAGCAGATGTTGCAGAAAGTCCTATCATTCGTTTAAACGAATGACATCTAGTTAGGACTTTCTGCCTAAAGCAGAAAGTCCTATTGGGTTTGTTATGTTTATTAGGGCTTTCTGCCTAAAGCAGAAAGTCCTATTGGGTTTGTTATGTTTTTTCTTATTATTATTATTATTATTATTATTTTTTCACCTTTTGAGGTTCAAATTAAAACAGGTTGCCAATAAGCCAGCAGCATGAAATTTTAACAGTGATCAGAGTGACTTTGGCCCTTTTGAATGCACTAATTTTCATCTTCATATGACGTCATGTGACGTCACAGCTAAAAATAGTGAAAAATGGTGTTCGCGCTCTACAGCCGTCATTTATGGTCGGATTTTCTTCAAATTTTCACAGATGGTACATCTTGAAACTAAGGTGTGCATATCCTGTCAGCTAACCGAAATTCCGAAAGACCGAAGTTCTGTTGCTGAAATAAGATTTGAACATAGGACCGAAAATTTCATTTTACGATTAAAGAGCTTCAGGATGAGATAGAAAGTTGAAAATTACACAGTTTGCATTTCTGTAGAATTTCTACATATATTTTGAGTCGTGTCGTCATATGACGTCAAGTGACGTCATAAGCATACTTCTTAATTTTCATTTTAGGGCAATGATTTCGACATGATGCCAGTTGTTCAGAATAATGAAAATTTCAGAGTTATGACAGTAAAGTATGCGCTTTTGAACAAAAGCATCTTCAGCACCCTATGACGTCACATAACGTCAGAGCTAAAAATAGTGAAAAATGGTGTTCGCGCTCTACAGCCGTCATTTATGGTCGGATTTTCTTCAAATTTTCACAGATGGTACATCTTGAAACTAAGGTGTGCATATCCTGTCAACTAACCGAAATTCAGAAAGACCGAAGTTCTGTGGCTTAAATAAGATTCGAACATAGGACCGAAACTTTCATTTTAGGATTAAAGAGCATCAGGATGAGATAGAAAGTTGAAACTTAAACAGTTTGCAGTTCTGCAGAATTTCTAAATAAATTTTGAATCGTGACATCATATGACGTCATGTGACGTCATAAGCATACTTCTTAATTTTCATATTAGGGCAATGATTTCGACATGATGCCAGTTGTTCAGAATAATGAAAATTTCAGAGTTATGACAGTAAAGTATGCGCTTTTGAACAAAAGCATCTTCAGCACCATATGACGTCATGTGACGTCAGAGCTAAAAATAGTGAAAAATGGTGTTCACGCTCTAAAACGGCCATTTATGGTCGGATTTTCTTCAAATTTTCACAGATGGTACATCATGAAACTAAGGTGTGCATATCCTGTCAACTAACCGAAATTCCGAAAGACCCAAGTTTTGTGGCTGAAATAAGATTCGAACATAGGACCGAAAATTTCATTTTACGATTAAAGAGCTTCAGGATAAGATAGAAAGTTGAAACTTACACAGTTTGCAGTTGTGCAGAATTTCTAAATAAATTTTGAGTCGTGACGTCATATGACGTCATGTGACGTCATAAGCATACTTCTTAATTTTCATTTTAGAGCAATGATTTCGACATGATGCCAGTTGTTCAGAATAATGAAAATTTCAGAGTTATGACAGTAAAGTATGCGCTTTTGAACAAAAGCATCATCAACACCCTATGACGTCACATAACGTCAGAGCTAAAAATAGTGAAAAATGGTGTTCGCACTCTAAAACGGCCATTTATGGTCGGATTTTCTTCAAAATTTCACAGATGGTACATCTTGAAACTAAGGTGTACCTATTCTGTCAGCCAACCGAAATTCTGAAAGACCGAAGTTCTGTGGCTTAAATAAGATTCGAACATAGGACCGAAAATTTCATTTTAGGATTAAAGAGCTTCAGGATGAAATAGAAAGTTGAAATTTACACAGTTTGCAGTTCTGCAGAATTTCTTAAAATATTTTGAGTCGTGGAGTCATTTGACGTCATGTGACGTCATAAGCATACTTATAATAAGGATTTTCTTCAATATTTGAAGATGGTGTATGTAAGAAAAGTAAATAAGTATGATCAGGTTTGACATAGTTAGCAGAAAGCCCTTTCTTTTGTTCAGAACAAAAGGAGTCTAGTTATTATTATTATTATTATTATTATTCTTTTCTTCCTCAAGGATTTTCATATGTTGCAATCGTCCTAGGAGAATAAGATTTCGATGGCATATTATTCATATGCGTAATTAAAAGATTCTATAATGTTCAAATGCCTATGACGTCATTATGACGTCACACTTGGCAATTGCTACAAAAGTTTGTATGCGGTCCAGAGCGAAAATTAATAAACCGATTTTTATCAAATTTTCACAGAATGTGTATATTATGTTCTAGTTGTGCATCTCGGTGTCCGTTTTTCAAAATTCGAAAAGCCCAAGGTTCTATGGCGAATGCAAGATTCAAACCAAGGACGTCAAATTGATAAATGCTCATAAAATCGTCCCTAAATGAGAGAGAAGGTTGATATTTTGTCAGTATATAGATCTCCGATAGATTTAAATAATTTGTGAAAATGGACGTCTTGTGACGTCATATGACGTCATCAAATTTCTAATATTTAAACACATAATTTTATATGTTAATATGGTCCAAGGACATTGAAATTTTGATGTCTTATTCTCCAAGAGATGGTATTTTGAATTCTATGATTTTCATATCTCTATGACGTCATATGACGTCACACTTGAAATAAGCTACAAAAGTTTGTACGCGGTCCAGAGCCATTATTAATGAACCGATTTTCATCAAATTTTCACAAAATGTGTATATTATTTTCTAGTTGTGCATCCCGGTGTCCGTTTTTCAAAGTTCGAAAAGTCCAAGGTTCTATAGCGATTCCAAGATTCGAACCTAGGTCGTTAATTTTCAAATTCTTATAAAATCGGTCCTATTTAAGATAGAAAGATGATATTAGGTCAGTATATAGGTCTCTGAGAGTCTTAAACATTTTGTGAAAATAAATGTCATATGACGTCACGTGACGTCATTATATGATAATGAATTTCTAATTCTAACAAGATTATTTCTATATGTTGAAATTGTCGAAGGGCAATAAAATTTAAAAAGGTTTTTTTAATTTTCATATGTCTCTGACGTCATATGACGTCACATTTGAAATTGACTACAAAGTTTGTACACGGTCATGAGCCATTATTAATGGGCTGATTTTCATTAAATTTTCACAGCATGTGTATAGTACGTTCTTATTATGTATACCGGTGTCTGTTTTTCAAAATTCGAAAAGTCCAAGCATCTATGGCGGATCCAAGATTCGAACCAAGGACGTCAATTTTTAAATGCTTATAAAATCGGTCCTATTTGAGATAGATAGTTGAAATTTTGTCAGTTAGTAGGTCTCTGGGTGTCTTAAGAATTATGAGAAAATAAACGTCATATGACGTCACGTGACGTCATTTTTTATTGTTATTATTCTTTTCTTCTTCCTAACTAAACGCTTATTTTAATATGTTGCAATAGTCCTAGGACGATGAAATTTTTATGGGTTATTAGGCACGTGAGGAAATTTAGATTTCACCCCTACTGCATACATGTAGCCATATCTCAATAAATATCGATTTTTGTAAATATATGTATGAATAAGAATTATAGCTGAATAATTGACGTTTCCAAAGATTTTTTAAAGTTATAAGCAAAGAAACTAAATGAAATGAAGCTAATTTTGCTGATAATATGCTGTTTTCTTGAGGTTTAACAGTCAATATCTCAGAAACGACTGAAGATAAGTTCATACATTATGCGTATAAAATGTAGCATGTTTTAAGAGCTTTCTAACGGTACCAAGTTTATTGAAATTGGACTTCATATAAGAAAGTTACATGGAAAATAAGATATTTCATAATCATGCATCATAAAAATATGGAAAAGGTCACGCGCAGGGGTCACCAAGCTTAAATACTTGCGCAACGACTTAAAAAAAAAAAAAAAAAAAAATATCAAATTGCAATTGATGGGCTATATCTTGACTTTTGTTCTTTTTTTTTTGTTGTTGTTGTTTTTTGTCGAATGTTGACTGTTTCCAAAATAAGCATTGAAGTTAATACATGTACAACGGCACAAGACAAAAATCCGTATTTGCAACACTATGTAGCTAGCGAGCAGTTTGCAAGCCTTGAAAAATTCACACGCAGCCCCACATTTTAGACCATCTAAAAACTGCATTGTTATGCTAACGATATTCATATTGCATCAGTTTGTAGGCTGGGATGTTACCTTTCAAAATATCACCATAGTTCGAAATTCCAGGAATTTATGGCAAAACTACGGAAGCCCAAACACGCCAAAATCGCTAAATACGATTAACTACGTTACAGGTGTCGAAAGGATATAGCACTATACAAATATTCAATACTTCTTCCTAATGAGGCTAAAATTAAACAAGGTTACAACTGAGCTGGAGTGATGAAATTCTATGTGTGATGAAAGTTAGAAACTTACATTTGAACACTGTTTCATTTTTCTTTCATGTCATATGACATAGTATAAATGTTGTATGTAAACTACATGTGCAAGATATGGGCGGACTTTTATTAAAATTCACAGAATGTGTTCTATTTGTGCTATTTTATATAGAAATAGAGGAGATAGAAAGTTGCAATTTGGACAGATTATCTATTATGTCATCTTCTATATATACTATATAAAGCAGATGT
>CM037779.1:170920-209320 GCA_021229015.1 Solen grandis
TGGGTTTTCGGTTTTTGCCTGGTATTAAATCATTGAAACAGACTATCACCACCCGTTGGTTCTTGACAAACTGACACTCATTGTGCATTTGCCATTTTAGCTTTAATTTCGACGATACTTAGTGAAATTTTACTTAAAATAAGACATTTACATAGAATGAATTTATTTATTGTACAGTTCATTCATTAAGAGATATCCAGTTTAAAAGTCACAATAAATTGTTAAAACCAAAATGTTAATTCTTAAAATAAAATTGTTTACCTTAAGTAGTAAACTGCTGATAAAGGATTTTTTGTATTTCTTAATCCAATCATTTAGAATAATACGGATAAATGGATTGTTGGACCAATCAATTAACCTTTTTAAAAAAAAAGTAGCAGGGTGATAATTATTTAATAAGTTAAATTATTTTTTATCTTTAATCATTCCAAAAGTTTTTAAAGCCGGTAAAAGGAAATGATTTTACACTAAAATTACAATTTTTTAGTAACCCAATTTGGGACCTAATAAACCCCTTTTAAATTAAAGAAAAATACAATAAAACTAAAAACATGAAAATTTACCTCTTAAAAATACAAAACAAAAAAAAATAGAAACAAATAGATAATACAACTTCAATTCATTTTAAGTGTTGTAGTTTAAATAGTTATAACCCTTATCAAAAACCCCAGCAAGGTGAAAAAAATCTTGAGTGGGCAGTTGGGAAAAAAAAAATATCAAAAAGGGGAATTGGGAAAAACCAAAAAAAGTGAGGCTATAGTTTTTTTGTCCTTTTTCCCCCAAAATGTGGAAACTAAAAAGGTATTTGGCTACAGAATTAATTTGGAAATTTATTATCAGGAAGATTGTGCCCTGGGGTTGGCCTTTGTTTTGGAAAAATGCGGGGGGGGGGATCTGTGCCCTTGGTTTGAATTGGACATGAAAAAAGAAAGTTTTCAGGAAATAAGAAAAAAAACAACCTCGCATTGGCCCCAATCATTTTTCCCCTTCTTATTGTACATTGAATTTTTAAAAAGTTTTTTAGGTTTTTTAAAAGCCCCTGTTTTCCATGCATTGGCAATCAGTTTTTCTTTTAAAAATGAAAAAAAGGGGTTAAATTTTTGGTACAAAAGGAAATGTATCATTTTGTGTAAAGGGAGCTAGGCCCCGTAAAATTGAAAACCAATGAAAAAAAAAAGATGGTAACTGGTTTAAAAAACAAAACAATTTTTCTGTCAGGTTTTTGGTTTGCATGCAGAAAGCCCCACATTTGTTAGAGTGAAAAAAAACCAGTTAAATTGTCGGATTTAGAGTTATAATTCCCCCCTGGGAAAGTAATGCCATGGGTGGAAAGGTTGCAAAACCCCAATTCCCCTGGTAGGGAATATTTCGGGACCTTTTTAGGTCAAAGCACTGGAAAAAAGGAAAGGAGTGTGTTTTGCTAAGGGGTAAAAAATTGTTTTTATGAATGTCAAAAAAAAGTAAGATTAAATTAAATTACAATGATATTTTCGGAATTTTCCCGGGGGGAGGAACGTGTTTGCAGGGTTTGATTACGTCCCTGATGGTGTGTGGGGGCGATTTTAAAATTTTCTAAGGTAAGAAAACAGGTAAAATAGTAGTGGAAGTGATATTTTCATTGTCAATCCCCTTTTATAAATTTTTTGTTTCAGGTACAAAAATATTTCATTATCTTGCTTTAAACCCTATCAAAGTGCGTGTCTTTTAAATGATTTGTTTGTTTTACAGTGTATTTTTTTTTTGCAGTAAAGTTGATTTATTTTCGTTTCAGATGTTCCAGACCTCAGTAACGTTGTTCAGGATATCAATGATAAGTGGGAGATTATGTCTTTTATTAGACGTGCGGACACCTGAATCCAACTGACCCCCCCTTCCCCCAAAAAAACAAATATCACCAGCAGGTTGTTAGAAAATATGTAATTCAAATAAAGCAGATCCAAATCATAATACCTGCACAGGTTTAATTAAAGTAGGTGGGGAATGTGGATTGGGATCCTTTTTTATGAGGATAAATATTTAACTTTTTTGTGACAAAACATAGGGGTATGTATGGGAGTTTGTATAAAAAAATTTTTTCCCCATAAGAAGCTAAAAAAATTTTGCAAAATCACCCAATGGAACCACCCTTGATTGTAAAAATAAATGGGTGGTTTCCCTATCACTTTCCCTCTTTGGCACGCAATTTTCTAGGCTGAACTTGGGAATAATCCTGAACTTGAAAAGACAAGTGCGGAACTTGTCAGGGGTCCCGCAAGCCCCTGCTTCGGGATCGTATTCTATATGGAAAAATGATTTCACCAATGTTGTTTTCCCAAAAATATTTTTACCCGTTTAAAAATTTAAAAAGTTTTGGGGAATTTTCCTGATTTTTAGGATTTGTTACCAAATGATTTTTATTCAAAATAAAATAAAAAAAAATTTGCTAAAATGGTTTTAGTTGTTTTTTTTTTTTTTTTTAAATTTTTTTTTAAAATGATGTAATGTGACTAACTTGTTCAAAAAATTTAACAAGGAGGAGAAAATTATTATTAAATTCCTAAAGTTTTTGAAGGGCTGCTTAAAGCCTTTTTATCTTTTGTCCCCATTAGTTATGGCCCCAAGACAAACACTTATCTGGAAAGTTTTTTTTTTCTAAGCTGTGGAGAAAATAATGTTTTTTAAATAAATTGTTTTTGATTGTGAAAAATTAAAGCAAGTTCTTAGGGTTTTTAAAATTTTTAAGGAAAAAATGAATTTAGAAAAAAATACGGAAAATTTTTTGTTGATGCAGTGTTTTTATTTTTTTAGTTTCCTGGCATTTGCTAAGATGAGTTTTGGCCCGCCTTTTGCAGTTTTCCGTCGTCACAATTGCTTTGAGCACTCTAAAGGGGCCACTTTTTGGGCCCAAAACTTATGAAAAATTTTAAAAATGTTTGTTACTTCGAAAACTTTAAAAATTGGGTCATTGGGGTAAAAAATTGGCCTAGGTCAAATCTTAGAAATTAAAAATAAAAGCACCAGTGGCTGAGGCGGGGGAAATTCAGGAAAAAAGTGTGTTTAATTTTGGACAATAGAGGCAAAAACCAAGGAAAATCCCCCTCCCTTAACTATAGTGGTAAAGACAAAACGAATACCCCTCTGTTTTTTTCAAAACAATCTGGTTAGGGGATGAACCACTGTATGAATTTTAGAAGTAGGTTTCCCAGGGCCCCTTTATATACACTCTTACTTAGTGTTTGAATTACAATGTATTGTTTTTAGTACTTGAATTTTGTTTTTTTTTTTCAAAGTTAAGAAATTCGGGGGAAACCTAACTCCTTTCATGCAAATTAAGCGTGAATACTTAGGTTAATTACATACATTGAAGCGTATTTCTTTTCTTTTTAGGAATAGATCTTCAAATATGTAAAATGGGTTTTGTTTGTTTTTTTAAGTGCAGGATATTTGTTCATCTTAAAATGGATGTTCAGGCAAAAAAACAGTTTAAAACAACAGCAAATGAATTTGCGGTTACGTTATGAATAAAGGTCTTTGTAAATTTTTCCATTCGTTTTCTTAAGGTAGAATCGCTTGCGTGGATTGCACTAAGTCGGAGAGGAAGTTAAAAAGTCATTGAAAATATGCCAATTAGCTTGGTCGTGATGTGGAAAAGGGTTTCTAGCTACTATGACGGGAACGGAAAAACTGCCCTCAAAAAAACCCTTTTGAACACTCTAGGGCCTAGATTTGCCCCTTTTAAAATTTGGGGTATTTGCTTTATCAAATCTGAAAGGTTTGAAATTGGGGAGGGGGTCAAAACAAGGTTAATTCAAATCTTTGAAAAGCCCTTTTGAAACTCTAGAGGCCACAGTTTTATCCCCCCTTTTATAAATTTTGGGAAGGATGTTTCTACATGTCTGGGTGGTTCGAAAGTGTACTTTGGGGGCAAAACTAGGTCACCCCGGGCAAATCTTTGAAAAGCCCTTTTGACATTTTTGAGGCCAGTTTTAGCTGTTTCAATTTTTTGGTCAGGGTGTATGTTTCATGAAACTTGGATGAGTTCCCAAAAGGGGTTTTGGGGTCAAAAACTGGTTACAGGTAAATCTTAGAAATGCCTTGTGAAAACTCTGAGGCAAAGTTTTAGCCCCTCTTAAAAAATTGGTAAATGCAAATGTTTAAAAAAAATGATGGTCAAATTCTACTTTGTTTGTTTTTTTAAAATTTTTCAAAATTTGGCCTTTTTCCCTTTAAGAATTTGCAAAAAAAGTTTGATTAATTTAAAGGGCACTTCGTTTTGCAAAATCAAAAATTTTTGACACGTAATGGCCCCCCTTTTAAAATAGAAAATGCAAAAAAAAAAAACAAAAAACCCTTTTTTGTGTAGTTTGTGGAAATGATATTTTTCCCAAAATTCCCAAAAAATTTTTTCCTTTTGCTTGGGTCATTGTGGAGGAAAATACATATATAAAATAACTTTAAAGGTTGGGCAGTTTTCATTTTTCTGTATAATATGGCATTGTTAATGTATGACACAAACTGTCAACATTTAGTATTTTTCAGTTTTGACAAATAGTTCAGTTGGAAAATCAACTTTTAAACTTAGGAATAGGAGTATCTGAAAGGGGTATAGTGTTTCATTACAGCGATGTTTAGTTGCCTGGAAAGTGGCCTATCAGCAAGCTTTGTTGTCCTTGACAACTTAATGTAAAATTTTCCCCTGAAGTACTTATGGGTATATTAATAGGATCAAAATTTTAATTTCCCCATTGACGAAATTGGATCCCCCTTTTTGCCTCAATTATGTATAGAAAAAATTTTTAAATGGCAATACATTGTTTTTCAGTAAGATTTTACCTTAATTTTTTTGCATCAATATGGCTAACCGTATAGCAGTTGAAAAAATTTTCCCCCTGTGATATTTATTTGTGTTATCCCCTATAATTTTTTGCTAATTTTTTTTTCCCTTTAAAAAAATTTTTAATTTTTAAGGGGGGTGGGGTTTTTTTGTTTCAAAATGATAATTTTTTGATACTAAGCAGTTTTTTTTTATTGTCCCCTGAGCATTGTGCTCCAGGGTAAGCTTTTGTGCCCGCTTTTTTTTCTGTTGGGTGTTCGTTGCCAACGTAACAATTGTTTGTAAACCCACCCTAGGAAACAGTTTTCCCCAATATTCGGGAAACTTGGTCAGGATGTTTTTTACATGATATGGGGTTTATTTCCCCAAATTGGGTCATGTGGGGTTTCAAAAAAGGTCCCCAGGTAAAAATCTTTAAAAATTTCCTTGTAAAACATTAGGGGCCCAATTTTATTGAATTTTTAAAAAATTGGAAGGGTGTTTGTCAAATAAATTGGGAAGAGTTAAAAAATTGGGTGGGGGGTTAAAAACCCTGGCCCCAGGAAAATTTAAAAAAAAACTTATGTCTTTTAGGGCAATTTTCCCCCAAAATTTTCTTTTAAAATTTGGGGTTAGGTTTTTGTCTACATTTTTAATTTGGGAAAAGGGGGTTAAAATTGGGCCGGGGTTTTAAAATTTTAGGTTCAGTTTCAAATTTTAAAAAAAAACCCTTTTTTCCCCCTTTTTGGAAAAAATTTTTCCCCCAAAATTCATGACATTTAAAAAGGTTTTTTTTCTTAATGATATGCAGGGGAGTTGAAATTGGGTCTGGGGGTAAAAAAAAAGGTTCAAAAGGTCAAATTTTAAAAAAACCCCCTTTTTGAAGCCCACTAGAGGCTGTGTTTTTGGTTAGTCTTCAAAAATTTGGGAGGGGTGTTTTTCTACTAAAATTAGGATGAGATCAAAATTTTGGGGCAAGGGGGCAAAAGGTACTGGGTAAAAATTTTGTAAAAAAATATGCACTTGAAACCCCCTTTTTGGCCCCAAAATTTGAAATTGGTCAGAATGTTTTTTTCATCAAATCTAGATGAGTTCAAAATTTAGTCAACCCGGGGTCAAAAAGTTGTAGGGCAAATTTTAGAAAAAATTGTGAACATTAGGCCTTTTTTGTTCCCCCTTTTTATTAAATTGTTAGGGTGCCCGCTTTAACCCTGGTGCAATTTTGGTGGCACTTTTTCCAAAATTGAAAAAATTGAAAAAAACCCTTTTGATGCCCCCTTTTTTAACATGCCCAAAAAAGCATCTTTCTAAGGGGGGTAGGGGGCCCCTTTTGGCCCCCTTTTTTGTAAATAAAGGGCATCTGAATTAAAGGCCCTATTTGTACTAATAACTGTCTGAAAGTTTGAAAAAGAATTTTAAAACATAGATTTGTTTGTTTTTGGATTAAAAGCCCCCCACGTATTTAGCATTGGAGATTGTTATTGAGACAGATATGTGCTGCCCCAAATGCAAATTCCCCAGGGCATGTTGCATGAAAACCCCCCGTTTATTATCTGTTAGGGGCCCCAAACCCGTCTGAAATACCCTTTTTTGAGGCCAAGCAAAAAGGTTTTAAAAAAAAACCTTTTTTTTTTAAAATTTTTGTGGGGGCCCCCGGGGGTTAAACCCCCTGGGTTCCGTACGAGGATACTTGAACCCCAAATTGTATCACCCCTAGACATGGGCATGATACCACCCCCGTTTATTTTTATGTTATGGGCCAAACCCCGTCCAAAACCCTTTATTTGGCGCCAAAACAAGAGAGTATTAAAAAACCATTTTTCCCAAATTTGATGTCGCACCCGGGGGGTTGCCCCCTGACTTCCCCTATGAGGGTATTTTAAGTTTTAATTTTTTGGGGGTTTTAAAACCAGCATAGTGATAATATTTTTTTGTAAATTTTTACATTTAATTTTTTTTTTTTTCCCCATTGAAAAATGTGATGTTCAAAAAAAATTTTAAAATTGACAAAAATTGGGTTTTTTTGTTGTCTCTCTGTTGTCTGTCGTTTTTTTCCCCTCCCTTCGCAGGTGAGTCAATGTTAAAAAAAAACTTTGTTTGTTCCCTTTTAAAAAAAGGGGGTTTTCCAAAATGTAAAAACAATAAAAAGAAAAAAAGTCAAAAATTTTTGGGTAGGAGGGGGTTTTTTACAAATGCGAACGTCTCCCCCCCCCAAAGAGGGAAAAAGTAAAGGGGCAAATAAAATAAATTAAAAAAAAAAAATGGCAAAACCCGTTGTTTTCGTTTTTAAAAAAGCAAAAAATAAGATTTTTTAAAAATGCAGAGTTATACATGTGGGAGGAAGTTTCAGGAAGAAAAAAAAAATTTTTTTTTTTTTGCTCACTGAGAGAAGTGTAAAAGGGGAGTATTGTGATCCCTTTTTCCGTCGCCCCTCGTCGTGGTGGGGTCCCTGTGTCAACAATTTGCTTTAAAGAACATCTCTCTGAACGCTGAAGGGTTTTGACCAAATTCCCGGAAAAAATTTTGCCCCCTCTATAAGTTGAAAAATTTTTATTAGATTGGTTGAAAAAGTAGGTCACAGGGGGCAAAAAAATGTTTTAAAAAATAAAATTTAAAAATTTTTTCTGAAAATTTTGCAAGGCATGAGCTTGAAAATTGGTTTTTAGTATTTTGGGCCTTCCCAGATTGTACAATATAGTAGGGGTAAAAATCCCCCGCCCAGGGGTTTTGTTTTATTTGAGTTTGGGGGAAAAAATTTTTAAAAAAATTTTTTTTTAAAACCCCCATAGGCCTAGAGCTTAGATATTTTTTTGTACCCTAATCTAATGGTTCTTACCAAATTTTTTAAATCACCCCCTAGGTGATAAATCCCCCCCCCCGGGGGGTCATTTGTTTTAATAGGATATAGGAAAAATCTTAAAATCTTTTTTGGTGAAAAAAAGGCCCCAGTTTTTAAGATTTTTGTTTTGTAACTTTTAGGGTTTTTTCAAGTTGTACAAATCACCTATGGTAAAAAATCCCCCCACGGGGCATTTTTTAACTAGGTTATTGGGAAAAATTTTTTAAAAAATTTTTCTAAAAATTTCCAAAAAGGGGCCTGAGTTAGTTTTGGGGTTGTAGATCTTTAAAAGGTTTTTTAAACCGTTGTTCAAATACCCCCTTGGTGATAAACCCCCCCGCCCCAGGGGTTTTTTTTTAAAAATAGGTTATTTGGGGAAAATTTAAAAAAATTTTTTCTGTGAATCCTGGCCCCCGGGGTTGATTTTTAAAAATCCCTTTTTTGGTTATTCCCAAAAGTTGTAAAAATCTACCCCTATGGTTAAATGACCCCCCAGGGGTCACTTGTTTTACAAATTTTTTAAAAGGGGGAAATTTTAAAAAATTTTCTATAAATCGACCCTAGAGCTTAAAATTTTTGGTATGTAGCTCAAAAAATGGTTTTTACTTTTTTGAAAAAATTCCCCCTTCGGTGTAAATGACCCCCCCGTGGTCATTTTTTAAAGGTTAATAGGAAAATTGTTTTTAAAATCTATAAAATTTGATGTAAAATATTGTTAGGGTCCGCCCCAAAAATTCTATGCCACTTTTAAAAAATTTTTGCAATATTCTTTTTGAGAGTTTTATGACAAAAAAGGGGTTAAAATTTCCCCTTGATTGAATCATTTTTTTTTTTTAAAAAATTACAAAATTGTATATGTTTTAAATTAAAAAATCAGTTCTTTTTTAAAATTAAAAAAAAACCCAAAGAAAAAAATTTTTTAAAAATAAATTTAAAAAGGGGTTTTTTTTAAAGAAAGAAAAAAGGACGTAAGTTTGTGGTAAAAAAACATTCGGGTTTTAGGCTTGTTTTTTTAACCCCAAAAAATTGGGCCCCTTTCCCCCCATTTCCAGTATTTTGGGGGGTTAGTTTTTCTTCGAAATTTCAACAAATTTGAAGTCAAAATTAAAATAGACAAAAAAGCGAAAAAAAAAGTGGGCGAGGTAAAATTTTAAAAACCCTTTTTTTAAAACGGGGGGCCAAAAATTTTTGTTCCCAATCTTCCCCAAACCCTGGTCAGACAAACCCCCTCGGTGAGGTTTTGGGGGGCCCCCATTTTGGCCCCCTTTTTTTGTTTTTTTTTTTGGGTTTTTTTGATGTTAAAAAAAAATAGGCTTCAATTTATTTTATTAAAAAATTATAAAAATTTGACCTTTTTGAGACAATTAAATTTGAATGATTTGTTGTTTATTAGGGCCCTTTTGGGAGGAAAAAAAAAATTAAAAAAGGAGAAAAAAAAAAATAATTAAATTTAAAAAATTAAAACCCTTGGGCCTATCTTTAACTTTTTTTTTTGGGCCTTTAAAAAAAGTTTTTTTAAACACCCTAATTTTTATTGATTTCCCAAAGAAGAAACCCAATTACAATTAATTCTTTTTTACCAAAAATTGTTTAAAATAAATTTAAAAAATAAAACCCTTTTTTTAAATAGAAAAATACGTTATGTTTTTATTGGGTTTTGTGTCATTTTGCAATTTCCAAAACAGGGTCCCAAAAAAAAAAAAAAACCATTAAAAAACCCCCTAGCCCCCGGGGAAGTCCCCCCTTTCCCCAATTTTTTTTTGGAGATGAGTTTTTGTGGGAAAATCTTTTCCCTTTTGATGTTCTGGTTATAGCCCAAAATTTCCCTTTTCATAGCCTGGGCGGGTTTTTTTATAGTTTGTTTTTTTTTGGTGTAAAATTTTCTTTTCCCCCCGTATGGGGATTTTTCTTGTGGGGGGGTTTTTCCGTGTTCGGCCCCCGTGCGGGGGTATTATTTTAAATTTTTATAAGCTGTTGTCTTTTTGGTTTTTCTTGTCGGGTTTTTTTCGGTTTTCCCCGTTTTTTTTTGCTTACATTGTTTTTTTTTTGTATTGAATTTTCGGGTCCCCGTTGGGGTTCGGGAATGTAAAAGGGCGCCTGGGACCCCCCAAAGCCCCCCCCTTTTTTTTTTGGGGGGGGCCCGGGAAAAACCCCTGCTGTTTGGTTTTTGGAAAAGGGGGGTTTTGGAAGGCCTTTTCACGCGTTTTTTGCCCCAAAAAGGGAAAGGCCCCTTTTTTTCCCCCTCTTCTTGGGTTTAGTGTGCTGGGGGTCGGCCCCCCTTTTCCCTGGGAAAAGGGTTTCCCCCCCTTGGGAGGGGCCCCCTTTTCGCCCCCTAGCTCCGGGGTTTCCCCCTTGCGTTCCCCCGGGGGGGGGAAAAAAGGAGTTTACCCCCCCCGGTAGGGATGCGGTTTTGCTTCCCTTGGTCAAAAAAAGGGCCCCCGCGACGGTCAGGTGGGTCTAGCCCCGGTGGTCCCCCCCGGTCCCCGACCATTTTTAGGAGGGGGCCCGGTCCCGGGTTTTTTAAAGGGCCCCCCGGTTTCCCGCCCAAACCGGTCACCCCCCCAAAGTCCCGGGCACGGCATCCCCCCCGGGCCCCCGGAAATCAATCACCGGTCCCCGGTCTTTAACGAAATCTATTGTTCGTGATGGGCCCCAGCCCCCAAAAACCGGCATACCGGCATCGGAAAAAGATGTAGGGCCCGGTAGGTCCCCCCAATCTAGGCTCTAGGCCCCCGATCTTCGCCGCCTAACTAAAAAAGTTCGGCTGGGCCCCCCCACCCCCCTGCGGTCTCTCCGCGTGGGCCCCCTGCTTCCTGGTTCGGGGCCCCCAAAAAAGGCCCCCCCCAAATTTTTCCCCGGGCTTTCCCCGGCCCACTGGTCCCAAGTTGCCCCCTTGGGCCGGGGCCCCTTTTCCGCTCGGCCAGTCTCGCTCTTGAGGATCAAGGGGGTTTTTTTTCATCGCCCCCCCCCTTCGTTTTCCCCACGTGGGGCCCCGCGGGGGGGACTATGCGAGGCACTTTTTCTGCCTCCCCCTGTACCCGGGGAGTGTCTTTAGGGGGGGGGGTTTTTTCTTCCCCCGGGGCCTTGTCCCCGCTTTTCCTTCAGTCTTCTCCTCCGGGGGCCCCCGGGCGTTTTCTGCACGCCCTATGTCCCCCTTTCCCTTTCCCCCCTTTCCCCTTTAAAGGGTTTTTTCCCCCTGGGGATGCTCCCCATTCGTCCTTTCCCCTGAAAATGGGCCTCCCCCCCGCTCGCCCCCTCTCCAGTGGGTGCTCTGGGGCGGAAATTGGGGAGGACGAATCTCCCTTCATCCCCCTAGGAGGTTTTTTTTTTGGGCCAAAGGGTCCCCCTTTTTCCCGGCCCCCGGGGAAAACCCGTCCCCCTTCGAACCTCGAAATGCAACCCTCTCTCTGACGGGGGGGAGGTCAGAGACGTGTTTTTTGGACAGGGTGTTGGAAAAGGTTTTGTATACCGAATCGGTGTAAAAAAGGCCCTCCTCCCCCCGTAAGAGGTGCGAGGGTTACCCCCCCCTCGTCGGTAACCAAAAGGCCCCCAAATTCAGGCGAACCGGAGGCCCCTTTTCCCCGGTCGCCCTTTGGCCTGGGGATTTGAATCTTCCTCCTCCCCCAAACCAGGAGGGGGTTTTTCCCCTTAAAACCCCCGGTTTGGGTTTAACCAAGATACAAAATTTGGGGGAAATTTTTTTATCCCCCCCGAAAAAGGACTTGAGGGGGCTGGTAAAGGGGCCCCTTTTTTCCCCTTTGGGAAAAGGGCTTTTGGTGGGGGAGCAATGCTCCTGTTTTTTTCCCGGGATCTTTTTCCGCAAAAACCCCTTTTGGCCCCCTTTTGGTCCCAAATCCCCAAAAGTCCCTTTTCTTTTTTTCGGTTCTTTTAGAACCCCTTGCAGCGTCAAAAATTCTATTTTTTTATCTTTTTTCCCTTTTAAGTCCCCTTTCCCGGGGGGAACCCCTCTGGGGGGGCCCAAAAAACTGTTCCCCCCCCTCCTTTTTGAGAAAAAACTTAGGGGCCCCCCTTTTTCTTTCCCCGTTTGGGGGCCAAAATTTAAGGAAGTAGCGATGTCCGGGGGAAAAAGCACGGGGGGGGCCCCCCCAACCCCACCCCCATTCGGCCCCCCAAAATTTGGATCCCCAAGGCTTCGGTTTTTTTCCCCGGAAAACCCCCAAGGACTGGGGAAAAAGGGAAAAAACCCCAATTTTTTCGGGAGGAAACCCCTTTTTAGGGGTCCCCAATTGGTCCTCAAGACCACGTTTCCCCTTTTTCGCCCCCCCCCCTTTTTCTACCCCCACCGTCAAAAAGGGGTAGGGAAAGCCTAGGGGGGGTCCCCTTTTCCCCCTTTTTTTTTTTAAAATTGGGGGGAAAAGGGGGTTTTGTTAGTGGCGGTTCATATTTCTTTTAAAAAAGGGGCAACCAGAGGCAGGGGTCCCGCTATGGGACACGGTTACGGATTCCGGGTTTAGTCGTCCCCCCTGTCACGTCCCCTTTTTCTCCCTTCCCCTTGGGACTCGCTATTTCGATCCTTTTTAAAAAGGAAACGGTAAAGGGTTGATTCTTCCCCCTTGGGGGGGGTTTAAAAATTCTTTTTGGTTCCCCGAAAAGGCCCGGGGGTTTTGACCCCGGTTTATAGCCTTTCATCTTTTTTTCCCCCTTTTATTTTTTAAGGAAACCTTCCAAAAAGGGAAAACCCTTTTCGTAGGGGGCCCCCCCCCGGTCATGGGGTTTCCCGGGGTTTAAAAGGTGTCTTCCGTATCTAAACCATCCCTTCAGGAAGTCCCCCCCCCCCCTTTTTTACGGATGGTGAAATGTCTACCAGCGGGGGGTTTCCCCCGGCCCCGTCTTGGCCCCAGAAAAATTTTTTCCCAAAAAGTTTCGGTTTGGTGCCGGGTTCTTTTCGCGGCTAGTTCTGGCGTTTTCGCGATGGGTTTTTTTCACATGGACGTCGTCTTTGCCCAACCCTTTGATGGGGGGGCGTTTCCCCTAGTTATCCTCAACTCGAGAAATGGGGTTGATCCCCCCCCGAACTTCCGTTTGTTTTGGGAAAGCGTTTTGACCCATTAAAAAAAAATTTTTAAATTTGGGAAACCCGATTTGGGGGTTTAAAACCCGGTTGGGGATTTGGTGGAATCGATTTAGCTCGCAAATTTTTATCATTTCGGGTTTTTCCTCAGAGGGATCTTGTTCGTGGGCCCCCCTTACATGCGCCCCTTTAATTTACCCTCTTGATTGGGTCCATCGAGTTTTTTTCACCCCTTTTTGGTTTGGAAAGGTTACCCATCAGTTGGTGGAACCCCCCTTTTGGGGGTGTTTTTTTTTCCCCCTAAAGGGCCCTTTTCCCCCTTTTCGGTTTGGGGTTTTCGGGGTGGGGTGCTTTGGGAAAACTTGGGTTCAAAAAACCCCGGGCTTTGGCCCGGGCGGTTCTCTTTTTTAACCCCGGGAAAATCAAGGGGGTTTCTATACCCTTTTGGGACTTTTTTCCCCTTTATTGAGGAAGTTTTTTCTAGTATAAACGGACAACACGTGTTGTCTCTTACCCCCCAAAAAGGGGGGGACCCCACTCGCCTTTCTGTGTGGAAATTTGGCACTTTTTCATTGGTGTGGGTTTGTTTGGTATATTCAAGTGGGGCTCTTGGGGGGTCTAATTTTAGGGGCCCAAAAAATACGCAGGCATTTTTTTCCCCCCGGAATGGAAGTTTTTCCGGGTGCAACAGCTGGGTTTTCCCTTTGGATTATTTGAACCGGGAAAAAAACCCCCAATTTCCCCTTTTGTTCACGGTATCGGACCCAGGGTTGGGGGATAGATGCTCTGTCTGTGAACTGGGATATTTTGCTTATGGTTTCCACGTTTTCTTGATTCCCTTTTTTTTGGAAAAACGGGGTCTCGTGCAGGTTCCTTTTTAGCTCCCCTTTGGGCCCCCAGTTTTGGTTCGTGGTCTTTTTGGGTTTTGATGCCATCCCCCCGAATTTCCCCCCTTCGGCTTCTGTCCAAAGGGGGGAAAGGGTCCCCGGAAACCCCCCCCTTTGTCTTACCGGTTGTAAACCAAAAAAGGGTTAGACAGAAAAATTTTCGGGGGCAGTTGCTTTTTTTTCCCCCGGGGCCCGGGACAATTCTGATTGTTCCGGGAAAGGGAAAAGGCTTGGAATTTTGGGGGATGACGGCAGATTAAACGGTCAAGGCCCCTTTTTAGAGAAATTTGTAAAAAATTTTGTTTTTTTTTTTAAAGAAAAAAATTGCGGCAGTTTATCAAGGGGGTTTTTGGTCCCCCTTATCGAAAAACTAAGTTTTCCCGATCCCCTTCCCCTTTGGTTTTTCCTTTTTTTTCGGAAAATTTTCGTTTTTTTTTAATGTTTTTTGGCCCGTCTTTTTTTCCCTTTTCCAAGTGGGTTTTCTTGTGTTTTATGGCTTTCTAAAAGGCCCCCTTTTAACTCTTTTGAGGTTCCCCCGGTAACCCCGGAAAAAGGTCTTTTTTATACAATGGCGTTTCTAAAAATGTTGTGAAAAATTTTTTTCCCCTTTTTACGAGGGAAAGGGGTTTTTGTTTAACAATTGTGGTTTTTCTGAGTTTTAAAGGTTTTTGGGAAACCCCAAACCCTTTTGGGTTTTCCCCCCGGGTTTTCGAGCCCCGGGGTTTTCGTTGGGGTGATCTGATGGTTTTTGTGGGTTAGGCCCCTTTTTGTTTTTCCCCTTTTTAAGGTTTTAAAAAATTTTGGGGTCGTGTCTTCGGTTTTTTTCCTCCCCCAAAAAAAGGGGGGGGGGGGAAGTTTGGGGGGCATCAATATCTGGGTTTTGGGGGGCCCCAACTATAAGTTGTTTCGGATCTTTCGGCCCGGGCATCCTTTTTAAATTAGACCCCGGCTGTGTTTGTCGTTTTTGGGGGTTTTTTTAATAAATCCCCATGGTGATATTTTTAAAGCGGCCCCTTTGGGGAAAAATTACTACGTTTTCTTCCTTTTTTTTCCGTCATGGCTAACCAAAAAAAAAAACTTGGGATTTGGGTCCCCCTTTTGTAGCTAGCTTAGTTTAGTATTCTGTTGACGTTTTTGTCTTTTTTGGGGCGTTTACCCCCCCGGGGTTGGTGTTTTCTATTGGGTGTCGCTAAATCCAAAAGGGTTTTTTTTGCCAAAACCCCTTGGATGGGGTATACTGAAGTAATTTAAAAGGGGGAAGGGATTTACTATTAAAAAGAAAAAATTTTTTTAAATAAAATTAAAATTTTTTAGTAAAAATTACTGTTAAATTTAAAAGTCCCCCCCCCCGTTTTGGTGGTTGTATTTTCCCCCATGGGGGCATATACAAAATTTGGGAAGGGGGGCCCCTTCGGTAAAATAGGGGGGGTTTTTTTGGAAATGGTTTTTTTTGGGATCTGTTTTGGAAATGTGCACAAATGCCCCCTTTCCCCCCGTAAAAAACCCGGGGGGAAATTTTTTAAATTAAAAAATTAAAATTTTTTTTTTAAAATTTATTTCCCCCAAAAAAAAAATTGTTAAAAAAAGATGAAAAAATTGTCCCTTTACAACAAAAAAATATGGTATTTGTAAACTCGGGCTTCAAGGGAAAAAAATAAAAAAAATTTTGTACTAAAACATAATGAAAAATTTAAAACTATTATTGAGAAAAAAAATTTTTCAAAAGGTTTTTTTTCCGGGGTTGTTTTTAAAAAAATGTTGATCATGTGAGTACTATTCCGTTTAAAGTATTTTTTTTTTTCCCCTAACGGGAAAAAAAAGGGGTTTTTGGTTTCCCCCCTCCCCCCCTCAGCGTTGTCCGCCGTCACAAAAAAAGGTCAATGTTACCCAAAAAATCTAAAATTTTTTAAAACCCCCCAAAAAAGGATTTATGGTGTTGGGTTATGCAGTTATTTTTATTTTTTGGTTAAAATGTGGGGTTTTTTTGCCCCCAAAAAAACTTAAAATTTACAAAAAAAGCAATATTTGAAAAACCCGAGCTGAAGATTTTTATGAACTTTTTAAGGTGGAAAAAATGGCTGTATGAAGATTATGCACTTCTTTTTTTTTTATTTTTTAGGTTTTTAAAAAAAATTGTATTTCCCCCAAAAGCCTTTTAAAAAGGGGAAAAAAAGCCAAAAAAGGAAAACCCAAAAAAAAAGAAATTTTTTTTTTAAATTATAAAAAAGGGGATGGCTGTTGGAATTATGCCCCTTTTTTTTTTCTTTGGTTGAAAATTGGTTGCTATGAAAACCCAAAGTTTTTAAAAAATGGCAAAAAAACCCAAATTTATTGTGAAAATCCAAATTTTTGAAAATTTTTTTTAAATTGAAATGTGAAAGATGGGAAATGGAGTTTTTCCCTTTCTTTTTGCTTGTTTTTTTTTTTTTTTTGCCCCAAAATTTGGTTGCTTTGGTATGGGAAAATTTTGTCCTCCCCCGGGGGGGCTTTTTTGGGCCCAACCCGTTATTGCTTTTTTTTATTTTCATAAAAAAACCCAAAAAAGGAATTTAAAGTTTGTATTGTTTTTGGGGTTTTATTTTTTTCTTGAAGGAATAGACTGTTTTTTTTTTGGGTTAACCCGGGTTTCTTAAGGGGCCCATCCGCTTGCCGCCGGGTTAAAACCCCGGGGCAAGGATTTTTCAAAGAATTTAGCGGTGGGCAAGTTTTTTATGTAAAAAAAATTTTTTTTTTATTTTTCCCGAAAAAAAAGGGGAAAGTTAAAAATTTTTTTTTATACTTTTTAAAAAAAAATTTCCCTTAATATTAAAAATATTTTTTTTTTAAAATTAAAAACCAAAACTAAAATTGGGAACTTGTTTTTTTGGGGGGTAGTAAAAGTTCAAATAAACCCCCCCGGACAAGTGAAAGTAAAACCCCCTTAAGAAAAACCCGGAAAAGTGATAAAATTCCCCAAATTTTTGTTTTTTTTTTTGTTTGTGTTTTTTTTTAAAAACATTTTTCATAGAAAAAAAAAAATTGTTTGCATTTTTGATTTTTTTATTTTTTAAAAATTTAAATTCTTTTTTTTTTTAAAAACCTGTTTGATTTTTTTCCAAAAAAAAATTTTTAAATTGCCTTTTTGGGGGAAATTTCCTTTTTAAATAAAAAAATTTTTTATTCCTCAAAATATGATAATTCCCCAATGTTTTTCCGGGTTTCCCCGGAAAATTAAATCCAACTCCATAGGGCCCCCAAATTGCTGTAATTTTAGGCGAAAATTTTTGAAAATAGTCGACCACTGATCTTCATAAGAAATTTTTGGGTTAAAAAGGGCCCTTTAAATGTAAATTTTGGGGGGGGAAAATGATGTTGATGTAATTTTTTTTAAATTTAAGACTTGTTTTCTGAAATTTAAAAAGCTATCTTTTTTAAAAACCCTTTAAAACCCTTTATACATGAATATTATGTAAAATTTTTAAAAAATGATGAATTGTTTTTTGATGGAAAATAAAATTTTTCTTTCCCCAAAAATCTTTTTAAAAATGAGATCGTATTAATGAGAAAACCCGAGGGCCCGATACCCGTACGAATATTTTTTATTGAAAAATTTTATTTAAATTTAAGTGGGGGGTTGGCATTTATTTATGTGGTCCCTTTTATTTTTTAAAGATGGAAAATTTGAAAATAGTAAATTAAGTTTTAAAATACTCATTTTTGAAAAAAAGGGTATGACCCTTTTTTTAAGAAAGGTATGCCCCTATTGAAAAAAAAAAGGTTGTCAGAAATGAAAGAAAAAGGTATGATCAGTGTTAAAAAAGTAAAGGATTTTTTGATCAGTTTTTAAAGAAAAGGGGTTAGATCTTTTTTTAAAATAAAGGTTGCCCAATTTTTTTAAAGTAAAGGATAAGTGTTTAAAAATAAAGGAAATATGACGTATTGAAAAAAAGGGATAAAGGCAGTGTTGGTAAAGGTACGATCAGAAATTGGGAAAAAAAAGGTATGACCCGCGGTTTAAAAAAAAAAAAGGGTATGCGTTTAAAATTAAAAAGGGCCCTGCCCAGTTTTGAAAAAAAAAAGGTTTTGAACGTTTGAAGGGTAAGGGTATGACCCGTTTTAAAAAGAAAAGGGGAATATGACCCCTTTTTGGAAAGTAAGGGAAATATGATCATGCATTTTTAAAAAAAAAAGGAATGATCATTTTATTGAAAAAAGGGATATGACCCTTTTAAAAAAATAAGGTATGATCAGGGGTTGAAGTAAAGGATACTGTTTAAGAGTTTTGAAAAAAAAGGATATGCGAAATTGAAAGTGGAAAAAGGATTAAAAAGAAAAGGATATGTAGTATTGAAAGAAAAGGGAAAACTGTCGTAAAAAAAAGTAAAGGTATGTCATTTTTGAAGAAAAGGTTATTGATCGTATTGAAATAAAGGATATGCCCCGGTTGAAAGTAAAGGACCCTGTCAGTGTTGAAAAAAGGTTGATCAGTATTGAAAGAAAAGGATATGATCGTTTTAAAAAGTAAAGGATATGATATGCGGAAAAAAGTAAAGGTAGATCAGTATAAAAGTAAAGGTAATATGCGTGAAAAAGAAAAGGGAATGTCAGTATTGAAGAAAAGGTTATGATCAGTATTAAAAAAAGGGAAATACTGAACTTTTTGGGAAAGTGGATATGTCAGAAAGAAAGAAAAGGATAGGGACCTTTTAAAAAAAAAAGGTATGCCCTGCGTTTGAAAAAAGGGTTTTAAAAAAGTTTTAAAAGAAAAGGGTTTATGATCGTTTTGAAAGAAAAGGATATGTCATTTTTAAAAAAAAGGATACGATTGCAGATTGAAAAAAAAGGATACGAACTTTAAAAAAAAAGGTATGTCAGTTTGAAAGTAAAGGAAAATGATCGTTTAAAAGTGGTGGGAACAGTTTTGGGAAAGAAAAGGAAACTGATCAGTATTAAAAAAAAAGGATCGATCATTTTAAAAAAAGAAAAGGATATGTAAAGCAGATTGAAAGTGGAACAAACAAGAAAAAAAAGGGGATACTGACCCGTAAAAAAAGTAAAAGGATACTGATAGTATTAAAAGGGAAAAAGGGAAACCTTTTTGAAAGAAAAAGGTATGTCAGTGTTAAAAAAAGGTATGATCAGGTTTAAAAAAAAAAGGTTTAAAAACCATTTTAAAAAAAGTAAAGGTTTTTGAAAAAAAATGAAAAAAAAGGTAGTCAGTTTTGAAAGGAAAGGATAGCGTATTGAAAGAAAAAGGAAATGAAATTTTTGAAAGTGGTATGTATTTTTGAAAAGTAAAGGATATGTCAGTTTTTGAAAGAAAAGGTATGTATGAGTTTGAAAGTAAATTTTTACTGACATTTTTTTAAAAAGTAAAGGATATGATCAGTATTAAAAGTGGATATTCCCCAAAAAATTTGAAAGGAAAAGGTTTACTGATCAGTTGAAATTTAAAGGATATGACAGCAAAAAAAGAAAAGGGTTTTATGATCGTGTTGAAAAAAAGGTACTTTTTCGTGTTAAAAGTAAAGGATTTTTATCTTTAAAAAGAAAGGTATGATGGAAAAAAGTGGATCTGTCGAAATGAAGAAAGGTTTTGTTCCATTTTTAAAAAAAAAGGTTTATGACAGTATTGGAAGGAACCGTTTTAAAAGTAAGGAAAGATCTTTTTGAAAGTAAAGGTAGACAGTTTTGAAAAAAAAGGAAAATGATCATGCAGTGTTAAAAAAAAAAGGATCACCCTTTTTTAAAAAAAAAAGGTATGATCGCAGTGTTAAAAGAAAAGGCCCCTGCCCGTATTAAAAAAAAAGGTTGATCTTTTGAAGTAAAGGTAAAAAAATTTTTTGGGAAAAAAAGGATATGATCATTTTTGAAAGTAAAGGACCCTGTCAGTTTTGAAGAAAAGGTATGGGGGGTTTTTAAAAAAAAAGGGTTTCTAAACATGCAGTTTAAAAGAAAAGGATATGATATTTTTAAAAAAAAAGGATACTGTCAGTATTGAAAGTAAGGAATGATCAGTTTGAAGAAGGTCTGATCATCCCGTAAAAAAAGAAAAGGATATGAACGATTAAAAGAAAAGGGATATGATCAGAAATTAAAAAAAAAGGATACTGACAGAAATTGAAAGGAAGGATATAAAATCAGATGAAAAAAAAGGTAAAAAAAGTATTAAAAAAAAAGGAAATACGCCCCAGTTTGAAAGTAGGAAAATGTCATGTTAAAAGTAAGGTTTACTGATATGGGGTTTAAAAAAAAAAAGGGTATGAACAGATTGAAGAAAGGAATGATCGTATGAAGAAAGGGAAAAATGACCCTTTAAAAAAGGAAAGGTATGATCTGCTTTAAAAAAGTAAAGGATATGGGGTTGAATGTAAAGGAATGTCAGTTTTTAAAAAGTAAAGGAATGATGGGGAAAAAAAAAAAGGAAAATTTGAATGAGTTTAAAAGTAAAGGACCCTGCCCAGTATAAAAGTAAAGGTATGTCAGTTTGAATTTAAAGGTACTGATCTTTTAAAAAAAGGAAAAAGGATATGTCATTTTGGGGGAAGAAAGGGGATATAAACAGTATTAAAAGTAAAGGTATGAAGTTTAAAATTAAAAAGGGTCTGAATTTTTGGGAAAGAAAAGGGTTTACTGTATCCCTTTTGGGAAAAAGGAAAAACCCCATATTGAAGAAAAGGATCTGTCGTTTAAAAAAAAAAGGATAGGGATCGTTGAAGGAAAGGTATGAAGTATTGAAAGAAAAGGATATGATCAGTCTTGAAAGAAAGGTTTGACCCGGGGAAAAGTAAAAGGTCCCTTACGGTTTTTAAAGTAAAGGTCTGTCATTTTGAAAGAAAAGGTTGACATTTTTAAAAAAAAAAGGTATGACAGTATTAAAAGAAAAGGTACTGTCGTTTGAAAAAAGGATTGATAAAGTTTTGAAAGTAAAGGTTTTCTCCCCTGTTGGAAAAAAGGTATGACCCGTTTTGAAAGTAAAAGTCGCCCATTTTTAAAAGTAAAGGATACGTATCCCGTGTTGAAGTGGTATGACGTTTTGGGAAAAAAAAAGGTTTATGTTAGTATTGAAAGTAAAAGGAAATGATCAGTTTAAAAATTAAAGGATAGGGACTGCATTTTGAAAGAAAAAGGTTGCCCCGTTTTAAAAGTAAGGAAAAAGACAGTGAAAAAAGAAAGGTTAAAAGGGAAAAGGGGCTCTAAAAAAGGGGGCCCCTTTAATTTCTATTTTCCCCCCTTATTTATATGTATTTTTTGCCCCCTTGGCATCGGGGGGGGCCCCCTTTTTTTTCCCCAAAATGTTGTAGCTCAAATTTACACAGGCTGCATGGAAGAAAAAAAAATTTTTTTATATACATTATGTTTTTTAAGTATTTTCAGAAAAAATGAAAAAAAAGGGTTTAATGGGAAAAGTCTGGATTTTGAGTGGGGTGTGTGAGATGTTTTTGGGCAGGTCATCTTTTTTTGGCCAACTTTTATTTTTAAAATTCCAGATTGCGGAAGGGCCCCGTGTTGCCGAATGGGGCGTGCTTGATTTTGTGGTGACAGTTTTCCCCCAGGTAGTATTTGAAAAGTTTGGGACCCCCCCAAAAAAAACCCCGCCCCCTTTACAAAACCCCCCTTTTGGTAAAAAATGGTGTTTTTTGGGGTTTCAGCGTGAAAAAAAAAAACAAAAAAAGCCCTTAAAAATTTTTTTTTTTTGGGCTCAGGGGGCCCCCCAAAAACAGGGTCAGGTGGCTTTTGTGCCTTTTTTTCGGTGTCCGTGTCCCGCCCGGCGGGGGTCTTCGTCAACTTTTTTTTAAAAAAATTTTCCCCCCAAAAACCCCGGAGGTTTTGGGGCCAAAAAATTAAAAAAAACCCTTATCATGCTCTTTTAAAAATTTTTTAAAAATTTTTTTTTTTTTGGGGGTGAAAAAGTGGTGGGGGAAAAAAAAATTAGTTTTAAAAAAAAAAAAAATTTTAAAAAAAATTTCTTTCAAAAACCCAAAGGTGGGTTTTTAAAATTTTTGGTATGTGCTGTCAAAAGGTTTCTTAAAAGTTGTTAAATTTCCCCCCTGGGGTAAAAATTTGGGGGCCCCCCCCGGGGTACTTGTTTTAAATTTTGGCAATATAGAAAAAAACTTGGAAAAATTTTTTCAAAAACCCCAAAAAAGGGTTTAAAAAATATTTGGTGTACCCAGGGTTTTTATGCTCCTAACCAAGTTTGTTAAAATTATCCGGGGGGGTAAAAATTGGGCCCCCCCGGGGCCCTTTTGATTTAAAATAGGTGTGGGGGAAAAAAAAATTGAAAATTTTTTTCTCAAAAACCCCAAAGGCATAAAAAAAAATTATTTGGTGTGTGCATTGTATTTGATTTCCATTTTGTTAAAATAGGGCCCCCGGGGAAAAAAAATTTCCCCCCCAAAAGGGGGCCCCCTGTTTTTACAAGGAATATAGAAAAAATTTTTGAAAATTTTTTTTAAAAAAACCCCAAGGCTACCCTTTTGATTTTATTTTGTAGCATGTCTTATAAACCTTCCATTTTTAAAAAATTAAATGAGGGGGGAAAAATTGGCCCCCGGGGTATTGTTTAACATGGTTTTAAAGGAAAAAATTTTTGGGAAAAAATTTTTTCCCAGCAAAAAAAGCAAGGTTAAAAATTTTTTGGTGTAAAGCAAAAAGTTTGGTTTTTTCCCCCAAGTTTGTTAAAATATGACGGGGGGGGAAAAATTGGCCCCCCCCGGGGGTCTTTGATTTTAATAGTTTATTGGAAAAAAAATTTTAAAAATCTTCAAGGTCTGGGTTTTATATTTGGTAGAAAAAGGGCTAATAGATTCCCAAAAGTAAAATGTGGTAGTGTGTAGCATTTTTAGTCGATTTTACCAATTTTGTTAAATAAAGCCCCCGGGGATCCCCGGGAGCGATCCGGGCCATCGGGCCCCCTTTTTTTCCATTTTACTAAGAGGGGGTTTTCAAAAACAAAAAAACAAAATACGTTTTTTATTTAAGCTTGCCCTTTTTTTTCCCCAGTTTTTAAGACAGAAAGGGTTGCAAATGTGTTTTGTTCATTTTTTTGGATAGTAAGCAAATTCCCCAAAAAAGTTTTAAATTTGTATTTTTGATCTTTGAAAGGGAACCCCAAAAAAGCGATTCTGTGGTTTTTTTTGAAACCCCTTCCCCCCTTTTTCATGTGTTAAAAAGTTTACTTTATTTCTTAATGGTTATTTTTAAGCTCCTCCCCCAATTTGAAAGGTGACTTTGTGATACGTGTGCGTTGTGCGTCTCAAAATTTGTTTTTAAAGCATTCCTCTAAAAACCCCTGCTAAAAAAAAATAGACCCCTAAAAAAATTGGCCCCCTGGCAACAAAAAGAAAAAAAGTTGAAAATTTAAAAAAACATCCCCTCAAAAAAGGGCCCGGATTTCAAAAAAATTTTTGGGGGTTTTTGCCTTTTATGTTATGGAAAAAATTTGGGGGGCCCTTTCCCTTTTATGGAGATTTTAAAAGTTTTTTAAGTGATTTTCCCCTTTGGGGAACGTATACCAGGTGGCGATAAAGGGGCCCCTCGGGGCCTTTGTTTGGGTCATCATTTTAGAAGAACAAAAATTTTGTGATTTTAAAAAAAAGAACAAAAACCCCATTTTCCCATCCCAAAAAAATTTCTCCACAAAAAAAATTTTTTTTCCTTTTAATTTTAAAAGATTGCTTAACATTGAAACACTTTAAGTGCCATAGGGCTTGGGCCCCCCCATGTTATCGTGTAAACCCAAAAATTTTGGTTAAAATTTTTTGACAAAAAGCTTCATAATGATATATATTTGTATTTGAAGGGGGGGCCCCCCTTTTGTTTTGCTGTGGGTATTTGGGGTAATAGATGCACAAGGTGACAAAAGTTTTTTGCTTTGCAGTCGTGTTTTAAAAGTGATTATTTTTACACCTTTAGAATCAACTGCATTTGCATGGTTACTTGATATTATTATGTTGTTTAAAAGCCCACTTTTTGTTTATTTGTTGCAAAACTTTTCCAAAAGGGGGTTTAAAATTTTTAAGTAATTTATTTAATAAACGTTCTGTGAAATGAAACCCTTAATAGTCAAATATTGTTGAAAAAAATTTTTAAAAAAAAATGATTTTTTTAAAATTTTGGTTTGGGGGAAACCCCCAAAATGCATTTGTTGTTGTTCAAATTTTTGTATATTTTTAAAAGAACTTTAAAAATTTAAGGGGGGTTTTTAACAAAAATTGAAAAAAAAAACTTACAGTAATAAGTCCCTCCATTGTAACCAAAAAGGGGCCCCTGGTTTTCCCCTTTTTTGTCCCCCCCGTCAGTCCCCCGTCCCCCCAAAAATGGATCAATAAAATTAACCCCCAAAAAAATTTAAGTATTTTATTTAAAAAGAAAAAGGTAAAATTTTCTATGAAACAAATAATTAAAAAATTTGGGGGAAAAAACAAAAATTTGATATAAAAAAAAAAAAAAAGATTTTTTTTATTTAAATTAAAATATTTAGTGAATGATGGGATTTTTCCGCTTTTTTTTTTTTTTCCCAGGTTAAAAAAACTGGTTGCTATGCAAAAATGTTAAAATATGAAAAAAGCAATATATTTGTATCAAAAAAACGAAAATATTTTTTTGAAATTAAATATGGATAGTGAATGATGGGATTTTGGCTTTTTTTTTATTTCTTCTAGGGAAAAATCGGGGCAATGCAAAAAATAGACTTAAAATGACAATTAAAACAATATATTGTTTGTGAAATCAAAAAAAACTGAAAATATTTTTTTTTGAAAAATTTAAAATATGGTAGATTGCGGGAGATTTTTGCAGCTTTTTTTTTTTTTTAGCTCACCCGAGACAAAAATGTCAAGGGGAGCTTTTGTGGCGCCCCCTTTGTCCCTCGGGGTCGTAAACATTTGGGTTGTTAAACCCCCTAGAGGAAAATTTTAAGGCCAATCTTTATGAAATTAGTCATATGTTTGTCTTTTAAAAAAAATTTAACATTTTAAAATTTGGGGCATGTGGGATAAAAGAAGGGCACGGTAAATTTTAAAAAAACCTTGTTTGCATCTGAGGCCACTTTTTGGCCCTTTTGAAATTGGTCGAGATGTTTTTCTTCAATTTTAAAACTTGGGCGTTAAAATTTTGGGCATTGGGGTTCAAAAAGTGGTCGAGGTCAAAATTTTAGAAAAACCCTTTTTAAAAATTTAGAGGGCATTTTTGGTATTTTAAGAAAATTTGTGGTTTTTTTGTTTCCCTAATATATGAAGTTGGGTCTTTTGGGGGGCAAAAAAATGGTCCTTGAAAATCCCATGTTGTATTTTAATGGTGGGATTTTAGGGCCCTATGGTTTGTTTTTCTAGGTTTAAAAATTGGTGCTATGACAACAAAAAGATTCAAATATTTCAAATAAAAAAAAATTTTTGTGATAATCAAAAAGATGAAAAAATTTTTAGAAATTTAATTGAAAAGATGGCAGTTTGGGATTTGCCAAAATTTTGCTTTTTTTTTTTTTTTTTTTTCTTTGACCAAAATTTGGTTTTTTTTGGTAATGGGGGAAAAAATGTTCTCACCGGGAGGGGCTCATGTGTTCCCGCAACCCGTTACGTAAACCCCAGCGCGCACGTATAGGGGCATCCAAAAATTCAGGGTTTTATTTAAAAAAAAAAAAAAATGCGTTTTTGCGGAAATTTGTTTTGAAATTTGTGCGTCATAATTTTTGGAGAAAACTATCTGATGTATTGGTTTAAAATATGTGACCCTTTTTTTTTACATGTAAGGAATACATTAAAAGTTTTTAAATTTAGGGGTTGGATAAAAGGGGAATTTTTTTTTAAATGAAATTTCCCAAACTGTGTCCCCCTTTTTACATGGGGACCTTTTTCCGTCAAAATTCCCAATAAAAAACATTTGTAACAATTGCCCCCTGTTGTTTTCCTTTTCTATGAGGTCCCTAAAAAAACAAAAATTTTTTTATTTAAAATGCTTCCGTCAAGTTGTTTCAGTTTCTCCGTATTTTATCATAATTTACCGTAGGATAAATAATAGAACAAAAGCATAATCGGGTTTTTTTTATCATGGTTTGTAAGATTTGTGGCTATTATCTGTAAATTTCACTTTGGAGATTGAAAAAAAAAAAAGAACAGCTGTATATATCATATAAGGCGGACCCCTATATAAAAAAGAATTTATGGAAAAAAGTGTCCTTCTGCGGTGTATACGGCCAGTTTTCAAGTTTATTTCTAAAATTTGACTGAAAAAAAAAAGATATTTTTCAGTAAAATTAAATATCAAATTTAAAGTTGAAATAACTCAATTATGGCTTTTACTGGTTGGAAAAAAACAAAAAACTTAATTTTTGTTTTGTAAAACCCCGTCACTAAAGGGTTTCCCCTTTGGGAAAAAATTATTGAAAAAAAAATAAGGGCAGGGGAAAGGTGGAATTTTTTTTTTGGTGAAAGAAATTTTAACATTTTAGTAATTTTCGGCGAAAAAAAGGGAATGTAACAGCAAGGCAGTCCGCAATGAAATGAGACTTGAATTGAGAAAAATTTCTAAAGAAAAGTGATGTCTCAACATAGAAAACAGAAAAGATCTTTACTGAATTTTTACTATGTGTTTTGGTACGTTCAATCAATTTAAAAAAACCCCGATTTTTCCAGCACTCTAGAGTTGGGCCCCCAAATGATGAAAAAGTAATTAAAAGTGTTATCATTTTTTAAAATCAAACGAAAGCCTTTATCAAATTTGGGACGTTTTGGGCAAATATTTTGGCCCCGTTTGATAACCCCCGATTTCCCGACACTGGGGGGGGACAGCAAAACCCCCCGGGCTAAAACCCCCCCTGAAATTTTGTTAGGGAAATAATCCCCCCCGAAGTTTGTCGGGAAATAACCTCCAAAGATTTTTGGGCGGCAAAAACCCCCGGAATTTTTCCGGGCGGAAACCCCTATTATTATATTTGTTGGTTAAAGTTTTTTTTTCACTTTACGCTCGTTTAAGAATTTTAAAAAAGAAAGAAATTTTTGTTAAATTTGGAAAATAGTTTTGTTTCAAATAATTAATAAAAATATTATACAGTGCGCAAAAAATAGAATGCGAGAGTGAAAGGGGATTTTTAACCCTTTTTAATTATTCCAAAATTTTCAAAAATCTGTAAAAATTAGAATTACCATTAAATGTATAATAATGTTCTTTAATGCTGTTTAAAAATAAGGAAATTTTTTAAGTTCATTTCATTATAAAATTTAAAAAAAATAAACTTTCCCCTTGTTTTAAACACCAGTTATTACAGTTGGGTCTATTCTTTTTGATTATAAGATCAATTATTTTTTTTTAAGAATGTTTATTTCAAAAAAATTTAACTATTCTGCATTTTTTTACCCCCCCCAAGAATTAGGGGGGGGTTTTCTGGGGTCAGGTTGTGTGTGTGGTTGGCGTTGTCCCTCCGTCTGTGACACAAAATTCTGCGGATACTCTCCCAAAAATTTGGAAGGATTTTTATGAAAAATTGTGGAATGATCTTAGAAATTTATTAGGCGTTATCTATATGCATTGAGTTACCCCCCCTATTTACCAATTTTTGCCCCCTTTTGATTTTTGATTAAAACTTTTGGGATACTCCCCCTAACTACTGGAAGGTTTTTAAAGAAATTGTGTCATGTTTAGCATTTTAGCAGGGTTATTATATGATTGAGTTACCTCCCCCTTTTTAAAATTAGCCCCCGATTTTTTGCATTCAAAACTTGCGGGTACCTTTAAATATGGAAGGATTTTTTGAAATTGTGGCATGTCCCAAAAAGATAGGCGTTTTCTATATATTTGGGTTCCTCCCCTTTTACCAATTTAGCCCTTTGATGATTTTTGATTAAACTTTGGGACACTCGCCCAAACTATGGAAGGGTTTTAATGATATTGCTGCAAGTCCTTAGAATGGTAGCAGCGGTTATCTTTAGCTTGAGTTACCCCCCATTCCCCAAGTTATGCCCTTTGATGTTTTTTGCATTCAAATTTGCGGTACCCGCTAAAAAAGGAAAGGGTTTTTTAATGTATTGTGCAATGATCCTTGCTTGTGAGCGCGTTATTTATAGCTTTGGTTCCTCCCCTATTTACAATTTTATCCCCTTTTTTGTTTTGCTTAAAAACTTTTGGGATACTTCCCCAAAAACTACTGGAAGGTTTTGATGAACTTCTGATTCCCCCTTAGACTTGTAAAAGATGTGTTGTTATATAAATTGGTTTTCCCCCCTTTTTTAAGTTATCCCCCTTTGATGATTTTGTTTAAATTTTTTCTGCGAATTATTGGATTACTCCCTTTTTTATAGTTTCCCCCTTTGTGATTTTTTGCTTTCATTTTCTGAGTTTTCCCCTTAAATACGGGAGGGTTTTAAGAAACTTTGCTGTCTTTAAACAGTTTTGGGGTTTTTTTCTATAAAAACTTTGGGGTTTTCCCCCCCCCCCCCTTTTTTTAAAAGAAGTTTTGGGGTATTTTTTTACAATTTTTTTCCTTGATGTTTCGGTTTAATGATATTTACCCCAGACTGGTAATAAGGTTGGTTAAAAAGGAAACCTGATTTCCTTAGTTGGCAATATGTTCAAAATTAGTTTTAAGATGGGTTTTGATACAAAATTTTTGTTTATGCCCCAAAAAGCCATTTTTTGAAAAAAACATTGCGGGGGGGTTATTAGAAAGTTAGGGGGAAGTTTTGTTTTATAATTGTTAAAATGTTATGGAAGTTTAATTTTCCCCAGAATAATAGAAAAAGGTGTGAACTGAAACATTAATATTAAAGAATGGTATGAATTCATGTTTGTTATAATGTTTCAAAATAGGAGGTGTATAATTTATTTTTTTTTTTGAAATATTTTACAAAAAATGTGGTTTTGTAAATCAAACATTTTTTTCTTTTTCACATCTATAATACAAAAAAGAAAATATAATTGCAAATAAATGGTGTTTGTTTAAGGGAATTTCAAAAAAAACCAATTAAGCAGAGGGGGCCCTTTTTTAAAAGTTTAAAAGGGCGTAAAAAGGTGAAAAAAAAAATCAGCAATACAAAACGGGGGGAAAATTTTGCCCGCCGGGAAATTCCGAGGGGGGGGTTTTGTCGGGGGGGTTTTACCCAAATTTCCCCGGGAAATTAGGCCTTGTTGATGAAAAATTGCAAAATTAAAAGTGCCCTTTTTAAACCTGAAAAACGAAAACAACTTTGAAAAATTTGTCAATAGTTGGAGTATTAACTGTTTAAAACCCCGAAAGAAAAACAAAAAAACCCTGATTTAAAGCCCCTTGTTGATAAAATTGGGGATGGGGTATTTTGTGTTTAACCAGGTTTTGTTTTGGAAAATTTTACTTTATTTTAGCTATTTTGGTCAGTTTTGATTTTTGAGCCCCAAATTTTGGCAATCTGATGGTTTACCTTGTTATATTTTTTGAATGCATGAAATTTTGTTTCGAGCCTCCCTTTTTTTAGCTCAGGCAAAAGTGTCAAGGTGGTTTTGTGTCGCCGGCGCCCGGGTCGTGGTCGTCGTCATCACAATTTTTTAAAAGAATTCCTTAAAACCGCGGACAAAATTTAACGAAACTTGGCGGAAAAGATTTTGGGTGAGGTTACGTTGCTAAAAACTGTCATAAGAATTGGTTTTTCCAGGGAAAAAAAGGAAAAAAATTTGAAAACTTTTAAAATCATTTCTTCAAATCTGGCTAGTTTTTAAAAAAAATTTGGTACGATTTTTCCTTGGGTAACCTCTCCAAATTTGCTAAATTTTTTGTGTAAAAAAAACAGGGCCCCCAGAGGGGGGGGTTATTTGCCTTATATGTTTAGAAAAACCTTTTAAAAATCCCTCTGAACCCACGGGGACAAAATTTTGATTAATTGGGGGAAATGATTTGGGAAACCTTAAAAATTTGCTAAAATTAAATTGACCTGAGAATTGGTTCCCTGGAAAAAAAAAGAAAAAAAAATATAAAAAATTTAAAAACACCCCTTAAAACTATGGCCGTTTTAAAAAAAATTTGGTAAAGGTTTTGGGAAAACCTTAAAAGTTGCTAAATTTTTTGTTCCGAAAAATCATGGCCGCAGGGGGGGGGTTTTTTCCTTTTTTGTATAAGGGAAAATTTAATAAAAATTTTCTTAAAAACCATGGACAGAATTGAAAAAATTGGCGGAAGTCCTTGGGGTAACCCACAAAAGTTTAAAAAAATTGCCCTATGAACGGTTCCCATTGCAACAAAAAAAAAAAATATGAAAACTTTAAAAAATTTTTTAAACTATGGTGTTTTTAAAAAAATTGGTAAGATTTTCCCTTGGGTAAACCTATTTTTCTAGGTTAGCATTTTAGGGAAAGGGGGTCTTGTTTGTTTTTTTATCTTATCTTCCTATGCAAGATGCCCCTAAAATGTTAAATTTAACTGTGCAAGCGTGTCTGTTTATTATCATCTTCTTTGATAGTTTTTTTTTTTTAAAGGTCCTGAGCAAAAATTGGGTCAGGGGCAGGGCTATTTGCTTTTATGTATATGTAAAAACCCTTTAAAAGACATTTTTTTTGGGAAACCGGGCAGATTTGATAAATTTGGCAGGGTGATCTTTGGGTAAACCCTTAAAAAAAAATTGCTAAAAAAAACGCCCCAGTAAATTGGGTTGCCGGAACAGAAAGAAAAAAAAATTATGATAATTTAAAAATATTTTTTCAAAAGAATGGGGGGATTTTAATTTTTTGGAAGATTTTTTAGGTCCTTCCCAAGATTGCTTAAATTATTCGTTAATAAAAAAAATGGCCGCGGGGGCCGGGTTTTTTACTTATTTTTTAATGAAAACTTAAAAAGACATCTCAAAAATTGCTGGACGATTTGAAAAATTGGGGGTGACCCTTGAGTGACCCAAAAAATCAAAATTAACCCCAGAGGAAAACATAAAAAAATTGGTTTCAGTTGGTGCCCTCCGTTTTTGTACTTTTGAGTAAAAACCATTTTTAGGATTACTTTTTATGTAAATTTTAATTTTTGAGTGAAATTTTTATTAAAAAGGGGGCTTTCTAAAATATGAGATGTTTTTGGTTATTGAAAGGGGGATGGTTTCTGTTTAAATTTTAACTCGAGTGCATTTTTTTTTTCTACGAAGGTAAAGATAACAAGGTTATTTCCGAGAAAATGGGGCATTTGAAAAAGATTTTTAAATTTTTTTTTTTTGTTTTTGTTTTAAAATTGTTTTAGTTGCATAAAGTCTTAACGTTAAAAAAGAAAACCCCAACAAGTGTTTGCATTTTGCCCGTTACTATTGATGGGCGGGTTACTATGACAACAGTTAAGTCAAAAAGGGGGCCCGTGCTCTTGAAATTTGAATTTTACAAAAAACAATGTCAAGGGTTTTTTGAGGCAAACCTTAAAAGCAGGAGGAAAATGGTTTTTTAAAAATCAGAGCAAGGAATTCGAAACCGGAGTTAAAAAGATTGAGTAAAAGTTTTTTCTGGTAAAGGGTTGCACAGAATTGAAATGTTTGATTTTGGGTCCATTTTTTTTGGGAAAAATTGCAGATCGCGTTTGTTCTCTGTAACCCTAATTAGTAAAAATCTGGTTGTTGGCATAAAAAGAAATGATTTAAAAATCTTTAAATACTAGGGCCAGTTAACGTTTTAGTAAGTGTTCCTTGGGAAAACCCTACATCAGAAAATGATTTGGGTCATCCCCTCTTGTTTTGTTTGGGGTTTTTGTATGAATTAATTAGTTATTTTTAAATTTTTATTGTTCAGGAAATTTTAAAGATATGAACAATTTTACAAGTATTTTATACAGTAAAACATAAAAAAGGTGGGGCGGGGAAAATGGAAAAGGGGCCGTTGTTCAAGATGACCTTTGTTTGGGGGCATTTAAAGATTTGAAGTTTGTTTTCTTAAACAATTTTGTAATGTAATAGAAGAAAAACAAAAATTTTGTAAAAAGATATTGTACAAATTTTTTAAACGTGTAAAAAGAACGAAATTTTTTTTTTTAAAAAATTTTTATTAAAAGATTTAAATAAATTTAACCAAACTTTTTTCCCTGTTTTTGTAAATTTTACTTCGTTTTTTTTTGGTTGATTGTTTTTACTGTAACCTACTTTTGTTTTATTAGAACCCCGCACCCATTTGTTTTGTGTAAAAATAGTTTGATATCCCTTACTGTTTGTTTCACCATTAAATATTTTTTATAATTCCCTTTTCTTTAACCAAAAAAAAAAAAAAACAAATTTTTAGTAGTTTCTTTATTTTTAAAAATAATTGTTTATTTTCTATTGGGTGTCAATTAATGAAGGGATTCCCAAATTTAAACGGGAGGTATTGTAATTTAAGAGGTGTTAAAAGGTTTGTTCCCCCTTTGCCCCTTTTCCATTTCCATCCCCCTTAATTTTTTTTAAAGGGAGTAGTACCGTATGCAATGAAGTGTGATGGTGTTATGGTAATAATTATCAGCTTTATATTTGGGGATGTAGTAGGGTATTTTGATGTTTGATGTGTTGTTAATTAGTAAAAATTGGTGTAAAAAAAACATATGTTTGTCATTTATTGATCCTGTGTTTAATTTAAATTTTAAATTCAAAAATTTTTTAAAATGTTATAGGATAATTATTATAAATTTTGATATATGAATTTTTTTAATGATAGTGTGGCGTTGGGGTCGGTGTGGCGTTTTGGGTTGTGTTTTTGGGTTAAGTTTTTGGTGCAGTTACTATCCCTTTTTTCTAATAACCCTTTTTGGTTTGCTTGAAAATTTAAAATTTTAGGGGCACAGACAACCCAAAGGGATAACTTTAGGAAAATTTATAGTTTGGCCCCTTTTAACTTAGAAATTTTGGTTAAAGTTTTGCTGCAATAGAAAATTTTTTAAAGTTTTTCGGCAAGCTATATTTGTTTGTTTATCTCAGTAAAAAAAACATGGTATGTTTTGGGTTTTATGGGAAAATTTTTTAGGGGGATAGACAACCCAAGGGGGATAATTTCTGTGGAAATTTTTATGATTAGGCCCCTTTTTATTAGAAAATTTTTGGGTTTAAAATTTTGATGCAAAATACTCCATGTTTATCTCAGTTCGGGATGGGATTGTTTGAAAAATTTTATAGTTTAGGGGTATCAAAATATGGATGATAATCGTGGAATAATTACAATTATGGCCCCCTTTTTTTTTTAGAAAAATTTTTTTTTAAAATTTTGATGCAAGTATTTTTAATTCTCACTATTTTTGGAAGGGTTGATTTGAAACTTTTTATATGTTTGGGGTTTTTACTTTAGGTAGATATCTTGATGGAATTTGTTAAAAAATTTTTGCCCCCTTTTTTTCTTAGAAATTTTGGTTAAAGTTTTTTGCAAGGGTTTTTTTTCTAATATTCAGTATCCCGGCTGGGAATTTCTTGAAAAAATTTTAAATTTTTTGGGGGATATCTTTCAGGTGATAAACTTGTGATTGTTACAATTTGGCCCCCTTTTTCTTTTAAAAAATTTTGGGGGAAAGTTTAGCATGAAAGGGGTACTTTAAATTTAATTTTTGGGGGTTAAATTGTTTTAAAAAATTTTCCCCCCTTTTTAAAAATTGGGGTTTTTTGGTTTAAAATTTTTTGAATGAAAAGGTTTTTTGGGGCCATGTCTCATTAATAGGCTGGGTTTGTTTTTAGCTTTAAAAAAAAATTTTTAAAGGGGGTATAGTATCGGTATTCTTTTTTTTTAAAAACCCCAAGGGGTGTTTTGGGTTTATCCCCTGGGTCGTTTTGGGTGCCCGCCCGTCTGCCCCCGCCGAGAAATTTCGGTGTTGGGTTTTTTTTAACCCCCTTTTAAAAAATAAAAAATTTTTGGGCGAAGTTCCCCCCGGTAAAGGGGTGTGGAAATGGGTTTTAGTGGCTAGGTTAAAAGGGAAAGGGTCCCCCAAATTCGGGGGTCTTTTTAATGGTGAAAAAAATTGTTTTTTTGTGTCCTCTGTTCTTTTGCCCTGTGGATGTAAATGGAAAAAAAATTTGGAGAAGTTTTACCCCAAAAAAGGGGATGTCCCAGAAATGGGTTTTTCGATGGCTGGTTAAAGGGAAAAGGTCCAATTAAGGCAAATTTCTTAATGGAGAAAGTAAGTAAATTTTTGTCCGCTCTGTTTTTTTTTTGCCCGTGGATGAAAAAAGGAAATTTTTGGAGAAGTTTCCCCCCGTAAAAAGGGGGGGGGGCAAAAATTTGGTTTTTAGATGGTAGGTTTAGGTAAAGGGGACAAAAAAGGGGGCAATTTTTAAAAAGGTGAAAAAATTAGTTTTTTGTCCCCCCCCTTTTGTATCTTTATGGGGGTGTAAAGGGAAAAATTTTGGGAAAAAAGTATCCCCCCCTAAGGGGAAGTGCAGAACTGGTTTGGGGGTGGGGTTTAAGGTAAAAGGGCCAAAATTTAAAGGTAAATATTTAAAAAGGAGAAAAATAAGTTTTTTGTGTTTTTATCTTTTGCCCGGGCGGGGAAAAATTGGAAAAAATTTTTGGAGAAGTATCCCCGGGGTGAGGGATGGCAGAAAAACTTTTGATGGTATTCACTTTTAAAAATAATAAAAAAAAAAAAACCCATTTGTAGAATTTTTAAAAAACCCTAAAAAATTAAATTGCCAATTTTTTTTTTGGAAAAAATTTTATTAAATTTTTTTGGTTTCCCTTTTTGTTTGGATTTTTCCCCAAAAAAACCTTGGGGATTTTTCCCCCCTGTAGCGGAGTTTGTTGCTTTATTATGTAAGGGTATGTAAAAGGGAAAAAAATTTAAAAAGATTTATTTGTTTTTTTAAAAAACCCTTTTGAATAGGGCTTTGCTGTTTGACGTTTGTTTTTTATTTTATTTTTAAAAAAAGAATTTTATTTTCTGCCCTTCCTTTTTCTCCTTTTTCTCTCTTTGGTTGTTTGGAAAAAATTGGGAAGAGTATAAGCTGCGAGATAAAAAGGGGTTTTAATAGAAAATGAAGAAAAAAAGGGTTTTTAAAAAAAAAAATTCCATTGTTGTTAGTATTTTTTTTAATTATATACTTTTTAAAACAAGATTTTAAAATTTAAATTTTATTTTATTATTTTTTTGTCAGATTTTTCTGAATTTGGGAAAAACTTTTACAATCACTTTTCAACAACCCCCTCCTGAAATTTTTAAAAAGGGAAGGGTGCATTGGTTTTCAAAAGTTAAGTTTTTTCCCCCAAAAACCTCAAATTAGGGCTGAAATTTTTTGGGGCGTTTTTTGGTGGGAAAGTTTCTTGGTTGATTTTCCCCGCTGTTTTAAAAAAGTTTTTCCCCTTTGCTCCCCTTTTTTTTTTAAATTAAAACCCAAAAAATGTAGTTTTGGGAGGGGGGTTTGGGGTTTTGGGCTTAAGCTTTCGTAAATTTTAAAAAGGTTTTTTTTGGGTTAGGGGAGGAAAGGGGGTTCCATTTGGTTGGTTTTTAAGGGGTTTTAGTTACGAGTTTTAAACTTTTAACAAAGTGGGCACTTTTTTCCCCGGGGCCCCCAAACCCTTGGGAGCTTGGGGGAAAAAGGGGGCCCAGGGGCGTAACGCCCTTTTTAAAAATGTCGTAATGGGACTTGAGTGACCCGGATTTCCCTTTTCCCCTCCAAAGTTGTTTTAAAGGGGGAAAAAAAAACCCTTTCAGGGACTCCAAAATGGTTTTAAAAGGGCACCCTTTGGGGAGAAAACCCAAAATTCCCTTGGGGGGGTTTAAAAGGGTTGATGTTGGGGGCAGCGGCTTTCCTGTAAAACGAGAAAAAAACCTGGGATGTACCCTGTGTTTGTTTGGAGTAGCCCATAAAAGGCCCCCCAAAACCCCCTTTAACAATGGGGAAAAATTGTGTAGAGGGGAAAAATTTTTCCCCTTGGGGGGGGCTAAAAATTCCCATGTCCCCTTTCCCCCTTCTGGGTTTTGGGGTTTTTGGTCGGTGAAAAAGATTAAAATTTGTCTTTGGGTGCCTCTTTTAAAAAGGGGAAAAATTTTTCCCCCCGTGAGTAGTGGTCCTTCCCCCGAGCTGTTTAAAAAAAGGGATTGGGGTTTTTGGGAAATGCGTTTTGGCCGAAAAAAAATTTTGAGTTTTGGTTTAAAAATTTTGGGTTATTTTTTAAAATTGTGTTTTTTTGTTCCATTTTGCCCAAGGATGCAGGTTAAAAAATAGTTGGGTTGGGGTTAAAATTTCCGGCTTTTTTGGGTCCGAGGGATGGAAAATCTGAAGCTACTTTTTTATGGTTTTTTCCCCGCGTCTTTTCATTGGCTGCATGTATTTTCGGGCAGGACAAGTGTTTGAGTGCGTCCTACGCGTGTTTTTGGTTCGCCTGAAAAAAAATGTTGGATCAAAGTTTTTCCCACCCGTCTATTTTCTATGAATTTTACAGATACTAGCGCATTGGCCATGATGACAATATTTATTTGGATTTTGATATTTCAATTCTTTTTATACATCACCTAAAGCCAAACCGCCATATCTGAAGTTATGGAGTAAATGCAAAGTGCTAATTGATAATTACTGTTAAAAAAACTTAACACCGCTGACATATCAAGTTTTTTTTAATTTAATTGGTAATTGGTTAATTGGATTGTCAAATACCTTATAAATAGAAGTGTTTTGGGAAAATGATTGTTTCATACATCAGAAGAGATCAATAAACTAATTAAAGATCTTATGATTTAATAGACAGACAGACAGACAGATATCATTTATTCACTCAGGTACAATTGTACAATATGAGGATTTTCCATTATAGCGAATATAAACAATATAGTTTCCAGTAGTAAACATACAATAGTGCAAAATTCTGCTCAATATCAAAACACTTTATGACATACAGAAAGGGGCATATGATTTACATGTATTCAGTATATATGTAGGTATATTCAATTTTTTTGGTTTAATTTTTTTAAAACTTGATGGGGGAATCTTGGGGAAATACAATTTATGAACAATCTAAGCATACATTAAGAAATAAACACATGAATATGTTTAAAAGAATTTACAGATGAGCTGTTACAATGAGATATTGACATTAACATAAACTTGAGTGGTCCCTTGAATAAAAAATCTTTGCCGTGTGTTATATATAGATCAAGACCTTGGATAAAGTATGCATTTAACTCTCTTCACACTTTTAACTTGCCATTTACATTAAAATTATTTCATAAGATGTGAAACAAAGATTTCAAGTGCTGGGCAATTTAGGAAGTATAAAACAATTACATGCAGTATGATATGTTTGTAACACTTTTTTAAATTTCGTATAATCTTATTAAGTGATTTCACTTGAGTCTTTGGTTTTGAATAATTAATAAGTGATCACTATAATTAATTAGAAATGATTAATGGATAAATATTTTACACCATTTTTTATATACATTTTATATCTCAGAAGAAAAAAATGCTCAAGGAAACTATTTACCATGACACCTATCTGATTCACACCTTTTTACCTGCTTCACCAATTCCCAGTTTGCCCACTCACTTTTTACTACAAAAATATATAAAGTGGGCAAAGTGGGAACACACCGTTAAAACAACAATTATATTTCGACTGATTTGCAAGACAGTCAGCAGTTTTACTCAATTCTCAGGACCATGATCCTGAAGTTGCTAAGCATATTGTACTAATTAACCAATGAGAAATCACCCCCCAGAGTATTACCCCACCTCCATCCTTGTGTACTGAGATGTCTGCTGGCATGTTCCTATCCCCAGGTGTTTCTGGAAACATGTGATACGTGCCTGACCCGCGAGGTCGTTGGGTTGCCTAGCGACCGTTGTTTTAAGGGCTATAGCACAGTGGGGATATGATACTACTAATTGTCAACCCCTATAGGCAGGTGACCATTATTTATAGTAAATTTTAAGAACAAAAATGCATTGGGGGAATCTGATGTGACCGTTCTTGTTGGGTGACCATTGTTCCAAGGTGACCGTTGGTACAGCTTTGGCTGTAATTATTTTATAAAATTATGTAAATTAGATTTGCAGATACTTATTCAAAGATCGTTTCATAAAGAGACCACATTTAAATCTTCCCTTGTTTGGCCACTTTAAGTAGCTTAAAAATTGTTCACAGATGATTGGTAGAAATTCTAAAAAAATAATTTTCTGCTCGCCCTCGTTAATATTGGTGAAGTCTTTGTTTCCTGACAAATAAACTTGGAAAGTGTAGGTCACATTGCACAGGAAAACACTGTTTTAGTAATTGCAACCTAGTCAAAATCGGTTTAATTCAAAATACATATTCCCAGAGAACATGTTCTGCAAAATGGTGTCTTCAACTGTTCAGGGTAGCGAATTTGTAAATTTATCCTATGACGTTAGTGCATGCGGGAAAAGTGAATGAATCTAAAATAAAGGTTTTATCAGTCTAAATTTAGTTTCAATACAGTCTGTGACGGTTTTGTGTGTGATGGGGAAACCACCATTTTTAGCTCGACTATTCGGAGAATAGTGAAAGCTATCCTCGTCACCCTGGTGTTGGCGTAACACTCATGGTTAATATTTTTCGTGCATGTTTTTCTTTCTTCTTATATCTCCACAACCACTAAAAGTATTCACTTGAAACTTGACAAATGTATTTTGAGTCATAATTGTATCTCACTTACCAAAACTCATAACTCTAGCATGGAGTTTTACTGAATTATTCCCCTTTGTGAACATAGAAATTCCTGGTTTAGATTATGCAAGCAAATTCAATCTCCAAAACCACCAAAGGTATTCACTTGAAACTTCACACGTCTTCAGGGTCATAATTTTACCTTACCAAGACCCAAGCTATGTGAACTTTGAAAATGCCTGATTAAGCTTGTGCATTCACATGCAATCTCCACAACCACCAAAGGTATTCACTAGAAACTTCGCAAATGTCTTCGGGGTAAAAGGTATTCCAACCACCATTATGATCAGGGCAAAATTATTCACTTAACTTC
>CM037779.1:209420-259420 GCA_021229015.1 Solen grandis
CAGGCTGCTACTTAAATAGAAAACCCCATGCAGAGGCTTAATTCCAATAAATATTACTTGTTTTTTATATGTATATATATAATTTTGACAAAAAATCCCAATAGTTGACGGACAATGGAGTGAGTGGTCAGACTACGGACCATGTTCTGTCACGTGTGGAAGCGGGATACGTGCAAAAAATAGGTCATGTGATAATCCTGCACCAAAGAATGACGATCAAACTTGTAGTGGGAGCGACATACAGACAATCATCTGCGACATGACTGATTGCCCAGGTGAGTTTTATCTTGTACAAAAGAGAACATAAAAATGTCTTTTAAGAAAGCCAACATACAAAAAAGAATGTCAAAATGTTCAGAAGGTGGTGCAAGATAAAATAAAATGGACAAAATCACGGGGACAGGACACTGCATAACATAGGGAAAATAGTAACAGTTACCGTCTTAGAACAAAATGACTAAATGGAGTTTTTTTTAAACCAGGTTAAATTCAATTTCTACTAAACCGTTTTCCATAGATATAAGGGTTATCTGATATAAATTAAAAGGTCGCAAATTGATCCAAACGGACCCAACTTAGTGTGAAAAAGTAAATACCTGACAATAAATGGTTCCTTTTTATTAGTGAATAATAAAAGTATTGTACTTAATCTTTTAAATTGGGTAAAGCAAACAACAAAATAATGTAACCTGAAGTAATGTAAGAAACAGCATACATATATAACCATAATGACATGCTTCTATCTATGTATACCAATTAACCCACACGCAAGGGCGCGTTTAAGCCAAACTTAACGAGGACAATAATTGAAATAAATGATGCTTTATAATCTTTGGTACAGGTATTCATAGTGTATTGTTCCGGAGACACATACGTTTATTCTATCATACTTTTAATGTGATGCTAATCATAATAATTATCGATGTAGATTGATTATAAAACTTAAAGATATCAAAATCCAAATTAAAATTATGAGTTTAATAAAAGCATTTAAATTAATTTGAAACACTGTTGATTAATAAATAAGAAATGGATAAATAAAAAAAGGAAAACTATATGTTACTTTAACATTATGGCATAATAATTGCATTTTGACAGAAGGAACTGATAATTATGATAGGACCCAAATGATTTAAACTGCTACAACAGTACTAATTAAAAAGTGTATTTACTGAACAGGAGAAATGTATACCCAATCAGATTTAATCTATTTTTCTTTTGGCTGATCTCATGTCGTTCAAAAATACATAAAAAATTAGGAAATACTTTCCATCCAAATACTGAACCATTTCTGTTATTGAATATTTGTAATAATAATAATAGATAATTAATTGGATAATGTTGCTCTTCTGCTAAAGATTGAGTTAACCCTTTCTTAATTTATCTTTTGGTAACCAGTTTACATATTTGTTCAACATGATTTTCAATTCAATTAAAAAATATATAAAATTATTCAGTATTGCATTATGTTTCTTTTTTATATTTGGACAAGACCGCAGTACCAACGTGAAAATGCATTTAAAAACTGATGATGGTACCTGTAAAATCTTTAAACCATCATTAACTTTGACAGTAATGGACGGACAACATAAAATTTTGTCCGAAATTGCAACAATCGTGTTTGCAGATTAAGTTTGTCCAGTTGATACTCTTGACATTTATATTTGAATCTGACATTAATTTGGTTTGGAAATAAAACGAAATGATAAAGTCATCTTAAACTAAAAATATTTAATATAACAGTTTTCTACTTACTAAATATTCACAAATATCACAATTAATAAAAGACCTGCTGCACATTTACCAGAATCACATCCACAAAGAATTTTTTTTTTTTAAAACAACCTTCAAATTATAAAATATTATAAATACTGATCGACCTAGTTTGAATCCGTTAGGAACTTCATGTGTATATGTTTCGGTGATAAGAATGATTATCAGTTACTTCTTTAAGTCTTTGACTATTTGACTAATGCGACTTTAGCCCCCTATTGATTCCTGGACAAAACAAATCATTTATATCTGCGTGAGAAGAATATAATAGTCCAAAATATCAAAACATTCTGGATCTTCGAAAATACTTTTATCCAATCGAAACCTTATAAACTAAGTTTTAAGAAATCAGAAATTAAAACAACGTATTTTGTCCCTAAGATCAGGAACAACATTTTGTAACAGTTTAGGCGTTTTGTAACTTCACCAGTATTCGTCGACTTTATAACTAGGGTTTAAGAAACAAGTCAAGATGCTATTGTAGCACAATAGTTATTAAAATAATAACATACGTTCTGCTTTTTGAAACAGATAAAACAATTGGTAAAATCATGTTCTACCCTCAGAATATCGATAATGAGTGAGTTTATAAGCAACCCTCTATGCCAGATTCTGACCTCAGACTTTATAAAGAAATGTTAGAACGTATCATGGCATTTTGTTTATATGTTTTACTAATACCCTTAACTGTTAATTGTGGGACAATTAGGATGTATATATATATATATTTGCATTAATTATTCTGATTATACATTCACCGTTTTAAAATCACAAAAACTAACAAAAATATTTTTAGTATTGTTCACTTACTTACGAGGATTGATAACAAATGAATGCATCTAGAACGTTATCTCGTTCAATAATGACAACACCACATCTATTGAGTAGATATTCATGTTAGCTTTATGTTGATACCACATCCATTAAATACTTTCACTTAAGCAGTTTCTATCGCTTGCAAAACATTTTACTAATACAAAATGGTTTGCCGTTTAAATACGGTCATATATTTAGAAAATCAAATGTGGGTAAGTTTCAATGGAAGATGCAACACATGTCCGTCGGTCGAAAACAGCAAAGATTGTTGCTAGAGTGAAAGAAATAGTTACTACTGATACAAGATACACCACTAGGTAAATAGCTAGTATGTTTGGTATCTCATTAGGAGCAGTTCAAACAATTCACAAACGTACTTTGAAAATTAGATAGATCTGTGCTAGATGGATTCCCCATCTGTTGACAGATGAGCAGAAAAAGGCACGCGTGCAATACGCGAAAATGTTTCCTTACCAGTTTCCAAATGACAATTCACGGTTTTTCGTAAATGTCGTCACTGGTGCAAAGATTAAGGTTCACTTTTTTGAGCCCAAACGAATGATTCAGAACAAAATATGGAGAACAAAGTCTAGCAAAAGACCATGCATTGCAAAGCAGACCATAAGTGTCAAGAATGCAATATACACCATATTCTGCAGAACTTAAGGTCTCGCCATTCAGGTTGCTGTACCGAAAGGCAGAATCAGTAAATGCGAAGTTTTACAAGACTTAAATTCCTTGAAAACTCAAGAAATATTTCAGAATAAAACGAAGTTACGCAACAGGTTTGACAAATGTCAGATACCTGCATGACAATTCGTCATCGCACAAGGCGTCTAATCTACATGACTTTTTGAAGCAGGAAAGGTTAGGTGTGCTCGCTCACCCTCCGTATTCGCCTGACCTTACCCTGTGTGACTTCTTTTTTCCCCTAGGCTCAAAAAATACCTTTCGGGTCGAAAGACACAAAGAGTAATTAGGAATGCAAGATCATAGTTTTGGTGAAGTTATTTGGGAGAACCGCTAATGATATTCAAAATCCCCAAGTAATCCGGATGAAATTCAAACTTCACCGTGGAACCATCACCCGAAAGGTTCATTTATTAAAATCCAATGAATTAATATATCAAGAAAAAATTGTTGTTATCAATATATAATGATTATATATATATAATCATTAATAATTGATGTTATAAGGGCAATTATATATTGATCCGAGTCTTAATAGTACACATGAATTTCATGGTAAACATGAATTACACCATATGAGTATATCTTATGGTGACATATTGTAATTTAAGATATTTAAAAACAATGCCGGACAAATACCTGGTTCACTTTTGGCTATCTACTCATCCGGACCTGCAATAAATGCTACTTACTCACACTAATGAAGGCAAATCCGAATACGTGACTTATAGTTGTATGAACAAGGGGATGTTAATTATAATAACTGATTGTATAATGATAATCACATCAAGAATAAATTGTTGTTATCAATAACAACTTGAATAAATAATTTTTTTTCAGCTCATCTATTTTACACATATATGTGCTTCAAGAATGATGATGGTATTAATAGATACATCCCCTGTGCTTTGATAGTTACTTACGGTCCAAAACATACTCGACCTACAAAACCAGGAATGAGTCATTGAAAACCTCATCATCGTGGAAATAATAATTTTTAATTCAACACGGTTTGAAATGAAAAGAGGATGATGCCCATTGATAGGGTTTACCGAGAATATAACCATTTTAAGGTTTGTTAACTTGAAACGTACTATTTTCATAAATTTAGTCTAAAACGTGATGTTCTTTTTCGTCAATTTCGTAATCAATATCAAATAAAAAATAGCTAGTTATAGCAAAATACACAAACGTTTACCATGCACGCTGGCAAGCATATCTGATTTAGTTGATCGTTTATAGAGTAAAGAGTAATCTAAATCATATAATTGCTATGATGTATAATTTACCAAATTTGCAGAAATATAAGAAAAGAAACTTTGATTTAACTTAGATTAAGATAAAGACCACGGCAATCAGATTCAGCTTCATATAGACATATGTAATGTCATTCTAGGTGATGCATCTAATTGTCAAAAAAAAATACTGTAACATTCATTAAACTACTTTCACTCATTTCGGCATGGTTAGTCCTTTGGTCATTTTAACAATAGCAGGTTTGCAACGCAAATGGAAAAACCAAACAAACGGAACAAGCGGGCAAAGATGGCCCTAAAGACGCTCACCTGAGAAAAACTGCCTTCATTGCCTGTACAAGTTACTAAATTATAGCATAGTTGTACTGGATACATAATGAATAAGATCATTTATAATTCCCCATACTAAAAAGTGCCTGTGGTCGAAATTTGAAGTCAAACTTGACTGAGAAATTATGGCTTTAAACACACAAATTTGAACATTAAAAAGGGCATAATTCCTGACCTAATTGGCCAGTATCAGCCGTAATCGAACTTGGCCAAGAGAATATGGCTATAAACAGTGTTCTTAAGTTTGAAGAGGACTACTTCAGAAATGAAGATGCAAGAGTGCAAATAAAGTGAAATATGACATTTTTATTTCATATCAAAATGGGCAAAACACCCGACCTAATTGACGGATATCAGCCATAATCAAATTTGGCCAAAAGAATATGGCTATAAACTTTGTCATAGAGATTGAAGATGATTGCTTAAGAAATGAAGATGCTAAAGTGCAAACACTCTAAAATCTGGCATTTTTTAATACCTAAGGGGCATAACTCCTCCTCTAATGGGCCGATATCAGCCATAATAAAACTTGGCTAAGAGATAATGGTAATAATTATTGTCACAAATCCTAAAGATAATTGCTTATGAAATGAAGCTAGAGAGCAAACCAATTGAATATTGGCATTTTATTATATTAAAAGGGGCATAACTCCTGACCTAATAGGCCAATAAAAGTCATAATCGAACATGGCGAAGAAATAAGGGAAATATACATTGTCATAAAGTTTGAAGAGGATAGCTTAAAAATGAAAAAAATAAAATCTGGTATTTTATAATATCAAAAGGGGCATTACTCCTGACCTAATTGGCGGATATCAGCCATAATCAATTGGTCGAGATATTATGGTAATAAACATTGCCATAGACTTTGAAGATGATTGTTTAAGAAATGAAGATGCTAGAGTGCAAAAATGTGAAATCTGGCTTTTTGAAATATTTAAAGGGACATAACTCCTAGCCAAAAAGGCCGATATCAGCCATCATCAAACTTGACCGAGAGATAATAGTAATTAATATTGTCATTAAGTTTTAAGATGATTGCTTAAGAAATGAAGATGCTATAAAGTGCAAAATATGTGAAAAAATCTGGCCTAATAGGTCGATATAAACCATAATCAAACATGGCCGAGATATTTTAGTAATTAAAATTGACAGAAAGTTTGAAGATAATTGCTTAAGAAATGAAGATGCTAGAGTGCAAACAACCTGAAAATTGACATTTTTTAGTATTTAAAGGGCTATAACTCCTGACCTTATCGGCCGATATCAGCTATAATCGAACTTAACTGAGAGATAATAGTAATAAATATTGTCATAAAGTTTGAAGATGATTGCTTAAAAAATAAAGATGCTAAAGTGCAAACAATGTGAAATCTGGCAATTTTAATATTATTGGAAGGGGCATAACTCTTGACCAAATAGGCCGATATCAGCCATAATCAAACTTGGCAATAGATATTGTCATAAAGTTTGAAAATTATTTCTTAAGTAACGAGGATGCTAGAGTGCAAACAATTTTAAATCTAGCTTTTTGTAATATTACTCATACTACATACTACTGATGACATTACTCCTGACTAAAAAGGCCGATATCAGCCATAATCGAACTTGGCCGGGTGATAATGGTAATAAAAAATGATAAATATTGTCATAAAGTTTGAAGATGATTGCTTGAGAAATACAGATGCTAGAGTGCAAACAAATTGAAAATTGGCATTTTTTAATATTAAAATGGGCATAACTTCTTACCTAATAGGCCGATATCAGCCATAATCAAATTTTGCCGAGATATTATGGTTATAAATATTGCCATCAAGATTGATGATGACTTCTTAAGAAATAAAAATACTAGATTGCAAACAATGTGAAATCTGACATTTTTAATATTAAAAGGGGCCTTATAGGCCGATATATGCCATAACCGAACCTTGCCGTGAGATTATGGTAATAAACATTATAATAAAGTTTTAAGATGTTTGCTTGAGAAATGAAGATGCTAGAGTGCTAACAAAGAAGTGAAATTTGGCTTTTTTAAATATAAAATGGGGCATAACTCCTAACCTAATGGGCCAATATCAGCCATAATCTAAACTTGGCCGTGATATTATGGTCATAAACATTTTCATAAAGTTTGAAGATGATAGCTTAAGAAATAAAGATGCTAGAGTGCAAACAAACTAATTGTGAACGACAAACGGACGGACGACGGAAATTCGTGGATCCTAATAGCTCATCCTCAGCACATGTGCTCCGGTGAGCATTTCATTATTTTCACCGATACCACACAGCAGTGTTAACGGAAACGCATAAAGCACGATACAACCTTTCACCATGTCATAACTTACAAAAAGTAGTTTAGAAAAAAAATCAGGCAGCTTCACCTAAAGTAGTCACAATAAAACCATAGCTTAAATTCATAATTTATGGTCAGTGGTATGTTATGCCGACTGTTAGAATATTAAGTTCTTTATAGAAGAGTAAACGCTGTATTTTAACTGAATTAAATAGGAATTATGTTAAACTAAATCTGATATATATTTTTTAAAGACAACAATGGAACGACTGATGATATTACAGAGGGCGATGGCAGCGTTAACAGTGGCTTGGTGGTGGGTGGGGTAGCAGGAGGAACGACTCTGTGTCTGGTCGTTGGTGTGGCGCTGGCAGGTGTCTGTATTGTAAAGAGGTAAATGTTATATAAAGGGATTTCAGGCAATGGTATGGGAACCTTCATTAATTTCCTGTTTGCAGCTGTCACAAAAAAGTTTTTTTACCATTTGTTATGATTTTATATCAATTTAGATGATAGGGATTCAGAATATGAATAACACACTAGATTAAATTAACCGGTAGATTATAGTTGATCGTGTCTTCGTGAAAATGAAAGACTATTTTGAAAAATGTGTAAGTAACGAAGAAGTACTTTTAAAGGACTAAAGGGAGATGGTGGGTTAGTAACCAGGATAATGTTATTTTATGATCTACCATTACCATACTTTTATAAGAAATAATAAACGGCGTATTCTCTAAAAACTGAGCACACATATAAGATATCTATGATGTATTTTTAACAACACCAAAACTTATTTTCTAGGACGAGACAACAGGATATTCAAGTTCTTGGTTCAAACCAAGCCCCAGCAACACCAGGTAATTGAACTGTATAAGTAACATTAACTCCTCTTGTGTTATTATTTTGTTTGACAGCTAGTATTTAAAACAATTGTGTCCGACGCAAATAAGTGTACTAGTATCCCATTGATTAAATTTACATTCTAATGTATTTTATAATTTAAAATAAATTAATGTATGTAATCAATAGCTAACGAAACATAAATAAAAGCAAAACCTCTGTAATCACTATGTCATTATGAATATAGATAATTCATTTATTCTATCATGACAGGCATGGAGACTGATCCTGTACAGTACGAAGAACTTACAGAACGACCACACCAGAATACAACTTACATGGAACTTAACACCACAGAGTATGATTATGTAGATAAACAGCCCCACGGGTATTCAGGATCTCAAACGAAATGGAATAATACAGAGTACCAAAATGTGTAAGAAAACTGGACAAGTTCAACCAATAAGACTCATTTGTCTATTTTAACGCGGTGATTGTGTATAAAACACATAACTTAAGAAAGAGTGTGACAATTTGAGGATGTGAACTTAATATAAATAGATTCAATGTACATGAGAGAGGGGTGAACATAATGATTAAAGATGCATTTTGTGGATCTTATATATTGAGTACCAAAATGTGTAAGAAAACCAATAAAACATATCTGTCTATGACCAAATAGTTTAATGCAAAGCTCACGGCTCATTTTGATTTTGGTGAAAATTTTATTTTTGAATTTCTCATTTATTTTAAGTTGAATGATAGAAGAAAACCCAAATTTTAAGATTCATGTGTTAAGAATATCATCAAAAGCATATTTGCCAACTTTTGAAGCTACAAAAGGTCAAATTTTAGTGTTTTTATGCAAATTTGGCTAAAATTTCAATGAAAAAGAAGTTTTAGTTGAAAAACAAATCTGGTGAGGAATTCATTTCTTTTTTAATTTCATAAAACATTTACATCAGAAAACGGACTCTGAAAAAATGAATAAAATCTGTCCGTTCATTTTATTTTATTTAGAAAAATATATATAAAAATCACTTATTTGGGATAGTTTGTGTATATATTTTGGTCTGGGAACTAAAATGATTTTATGCCCGTTTTGTAATTTCAATGCATATTTGACAGTATTTTTATCTGTAACTTTTAGAATACATTATTAGTTACAAATGGTGATAAAATATTTTAAAAATATCATTTTAATATGCTGTTACATGTTTTTTCAACAAATTTTAGTGACGCTCTACCATAAGCTTGATCTCTAAAACAAGCATGGTGACCCCCTATTTTTAATTCATATATCTTTTAGTTAAAGACTAAAGTACTTATATGCAAATTTTTAGAAAAATCTGTCCGTTTGAAAAAACATTCTCAAACGCCTTTAAGGACGAATTTGACCACTGGAGCGTGAGAACCAAATACAAACAGATTCAGATGGGCATTAGAGATTGGTAAACCAATAGATTAAAGATTCATTTATTTCGAATATGATGAGTATAGATTTCTTTACCTTTTACAGCTCAACTTATCTCTCTGTTTCACTCAAAAAATATTTTATGGTGTACACTCTTATTTGCATGAATGGCTAATATATAGTATCTATTGTAAATATTACCATATTTTCATCGATGAGCAGAAAAGAGATAAAGTAAAAGGGTATCGACTAAATGCGATGGTATATCTTATTCACTCAGCTACAAAAGTTAGCCTCTTCTTCCTTTTTGTAAAAGTACGATACAGGTATGGCATATTGATTCGGTCAGCGACTTTACGCCTTCGAATTTTACTATGAGGTCGTAAAATGTGTTTTTTTATATTTCATTTGCTGGAAATTTTCTACGGAAGAAAATGGAAATATAAACACTACATATAGATTCTATACATTGCTATGCTTTTGAGATCGACGCATGAATTATAAAATTAAAAAGGAATATGCAAAATATTTTTAAAAAACAAATAACATTGTTAAAATACATTTTTCCATTTGGACTTGATTTAATTATTTGATTTCAGAGACATTTTAAGTGAGGAAATAAATTTATATGTGTTTAAAATACGTGTTAAACCTGAACAGTATTAAACCTATAAGAAATAAGTAAGGGACCTCAGTGCCGAGAGGGTAAAGTCAATGACTTTAACACTCACTCAGCCCCTCACCGCTTGGGTTCGAATCCCGGCATGGTCATTCGGATTTTCATGTAAGGAAGCCTTCCAGCTAGCTTGCGTTAGGTCGGTGGTTCTACCCGGATGCCTCCGTGCATTCGGGGTCTTCCTCCACCTGTAATTAGCTGGACGTCGCTATATGACTGTCGAAGCGACGTTTAGCTCAAATAGTCAAGTCATGTCTAGTCATAAGATAAAAAATCAATACTTATCATGTAAAATATGATAAACATTTTCATCAATATTTCATACAACTAAGTAAAACTTAAACACTAAAAACCAAACTTCATAATTCTTGTTTCCCTAAAAAAACCTTTTATGGTGGAATTTGAGCCTGGACTTTCAGCAGTATGTGTACTTTTATTGTTTATACCCTTTTTTGAGAATGCTTTATTCAACATAAGCAGGTCATTGTTTTGCTTAATTAATACATGTATCATAAACATTTTGTGTATATATATATATATATATATATATATATATATATATATATAACTTATCAAATCTTTCTGTTAAGGGCGTATACTAGAGTTTACCATTACAATGTTTCGGCCGTGTAAAGTGTTACACCTCCAACATTTCCTTTTCAAAAAGTTAATAAATCTGAAATGAATTAAGTATGGTTAATGTATTTTAAACTTATCATTAGCTCCTAAATGAACTCGGTGACCTAAACATGTTCTTCATTGTTTTGTTAAATTAACCATTAAATATGTTTTACAAGATAAATAAATAAAAAAGTTTTTTTTTGGTTATTTTTGTTAAAAATGTTTCAAAAATAAAAATTGTCTCTCCCTTTTCCCAAATTTCAGTGTTTTTATTATTATTATTATTTCTGCAAAAATTGGGTTAATGAGGATATAAAAACAATATATTCAGATAGATGGACAATCAAGAATTATTTGTTAGTATGGATGTCTTATATTTGTTTAAATCTTATTTCTACTTTTAAACTTATAGATGTATATTTTAGCTTTCATTAAAAACGGATACTATGGATATATACGTCTAGCATAAAAACGATCATGGTGACTTTTTCCATTTTCGTATTCAGCGCATATTAATACATAGCATATAAGAAATTCAGAAAAAATAACAAGCCCTCATTATTTGTGCATTTTGCAATTTTATACTGTATGTGGGACCTCGTGGAAACACATTCAAAATATTAAAGCTTTTGTTTTAGGAAAAACATCTCTATGTAGCTGTACATAATTTGTGTTTTATTTAGACATCAATAACTTCTTTTTATCTTGCTTAAATTTCATCTTTGTGTTTTTATTATTCGTAAGTTATCATTTAATTGTGTTTCAATTATCTTTTATAAAGTTTCAGTAACCAAGTGTACATTTTTATACAGTATGTAAGATGGTTAGTCGTTGCCTGAAAATGAATTAATCCATGCTGAATATGTAACATATGAGTGCCTCGGTTCGAGGAAGCTTGATAGACATATGATCACTGGCACTTATGTGATATTGTATTTCGGTGATGGGCTTTTTTTTTTTCAAAATAAAAATAACTGGGTAATTCTGGGAAAAACCTTTTCGTACCTGGTTAATTTTAACTAGAGTTGAAGTATAACATTCTTTCTGGTAGATATGTCGTAAACTTAATATTCACTGGTGATCATCGCGTTTACTTTGGTGAAGATATAATGTTTCTGAAGGTTGGCATGAAAATAGTGCAGGTAGGCTTACCTGAAAACTGTTAGCAAAGGGATTCAAACACTCTGTCTATAGAGGTCTAGGACTTGCATAGATATTGGTTGGTGTAGCTCAAGCATGGGAGTAGGTTTCATGTTTGGGCTGAGTATGAAATACAGAGTAACGTATATATTGCTAATTAATCGGATAGTGGAGCGGTCTTGTCTTGACTAAATTGTTTGTAAACACTGTATTTTCTTGAGAATAGGATATAGTTAGGAAAAATATTTGTAAATAGACTGTATATAGTTTGTATTAAATTTAGACCTGAATTACTATCCTTCATTTTGCTTAACTTTCGTGATGTGTGTGTGTCTGTGTGTGTTTCGTCACATAGTTAACAGTCACTGTTGAGTATTGAGCTTAATTTGGTTGGAGAAGTAGTGTCTCAGAAGCTTGCTTCTATAGGCATGAAAATTGTACGTATAGACAAACTACAAACTGCCAGCTTTTTCTATCCACAGATATCTGGGACTGGCTTATCTAGTGCAGGAGTATAGTTCGGATAGCTGCGGTATAGCTCAAGCTCGGAGGCATTCCATGATGGGGCTGTGTATGAGAGTGTAATAAAGCGCTCCGACAAAGTACAACATTCAGTTTCGTACAAGGGTACACATTTTTGTGGGGTTGCTCTACGTGGTGGCAAACTGGGGAGACAACTAGCTATCTTACTGGCATGGGGCATGTATATGAATTTAAATAGTGTTAGTTCTGTATGTTGGTCCAATAGCTAAGGAACTGATTAGTTAGGTCATTGTTCACCAAACATTTGTATTATGATTAGCTAAGACACTGTTACCTAACAGAGCGCCCGAAAGGTCAATAAAGGTGGAGATCAGGGTCTTATCAAATAAGGATATCGCCACCATCTTGACAACTGCTACTGTATATGTAAATAAAATAAGCAGCTTTTTATTTCTGTTGCTGTTGTTGTTTTTCCTCCAAAAATAGCTCAATCGGGGTTCTAGTTTTATCCATTCAGGACAGATTTCTTGGTGTTAATTCGGTTGTTTATAATGTATACGTGTGTACACTGTTAAAATATTTACAAGATATATGCTAATATTATTTATAAACACACCTGGCCGACAATAAATTCATTCAAAAACACACTTGGAAGGCAAGTATTTCATCTAAAACACCTCAGTATTAAGCAAGTTCCACTTAATCTGTTAATCATATCAAAGTAATTAATTATTGTGATTCAAAGCAGCTCAATTTCCTTAACGCAAGTTACACTCTATGTTAAGAAGAAATTCAATTCATTTAATTCATTCAATTCTTTTAAACACGCCTCAAAAAGAAAAAAGGAGCGTGATGGAAAAAGATTGTAAATGTGACAGACAGAAAGACAGAGACAGAAAACGGAGATTCCTTTGTTTCAAAAATATGAAAATGAATCCAATATAAAATTAATAAGATAATCCGAAATTATATTAGGATGAAACCACTTCAATAAAAAAGAAACAACAAAACATACATTTTGAAATAATCCTTAAACTATAATAACATCATATAAATTCTAGGTAATTAATTTTAAGTTACAATATCAGTCTAAACCCCTGACAAAGAGCAGTGCATGTGTAATTATAAAGTAACTGTTAAAAAAAGCTCCAGGAGCGTTCATTTAAATGGACCATACAATAAAAAATCAATTTCCGACGTACAGTCTCACATTATGACCATGGCGACAAATGAATTTTTCTCATTTATACGTACTGAAAAGAAGCAAAGACGAACTACCCAGCAATTATTGAGGACTTAAACCAGTTGACCTACTTCCAGATCTGAATACCTAAATTATCCAATATATGCCAAAAGAAGTGAATGTATATGCATTATATTTCTCGAAAAGGTAAGTGAAGCGAAAACAGAATTTCGAATTTTAATATGTTGGTGATTTATTATAAACTAATTAAATAACACAATGCACAACAGTTATCGAAAAACTTGCAGAAAAAATTCTGATTAGAAATTTCTGAATAAAACAAGTTTGCGATCAAAGCACGAAAGAATACACATGTATCCTCTTGTTTTCATGAAATCATGAACTTTCTATAGACTCTATCCGGGTATCAATTAATTCAAGACATACTTATTGAGCCAGTGAATACAATTGTAAGCATATATGGGTTCCCTATAGAAGGAATACCATCAGTGAACCTTTTAATGTTAGTTGGGTTCGAATTTGTGACATTCCATTAAGCCAAATTCAATAAATGTCAACATAGTGTATGACCCTTAATAAGTAATAACAACAGTGCATCAACGCCTCATACTACCGAAACAGGTTCTAACAATGTGTATAAGTATCCTCATGACATTGTTTACGTTAACCCTATGCCAGGTCTCGGACATCTTTAACATTACGATGTTTTCTTACTTGCCCCGCAAGGTGGCGTTGATATAATTTCTCACCTATTTGACGCAAAGGAAATGCTTTTTTCAATATTTTCAACGTTTACATTTAAGTCGATAAATGATCCCTCTGAATAAATGTGTCAATCTTAAATCTACATTGTCATTAAGGCTGTGCATGTGCTCAGCGTGATGTCTGCTCATCCAATTTGACATGTTTTTTTTTTTGGTATTTTTAGACATAAATAATATAAACGTCAGAATAACCGATGATTATTGGTACTCGTTTTTCATCTTGCTTACTTGTAGGTATTCGTAACCACGCATAAACTTGATTAATGTGGAGTATCTAGAAAATAAACAGTAATGTATATAACAAATGGCGTTAGTGTTATTGTTTATCCATAATGAAGTTTAGCATTGCCTAAAGTGCTGAAATCAAATTTGCCTTTCGAGGACGTTTGAATAATGCCTTCACAATAAATAACAGTGAGGTGTTTTGCACAATAGTCCATTGGTAAGAGGTACATTGAAAATATTGCATTTGCCATCCGATGTTTGTAAACTCGAATCCTACTGGCCGTTATCTTTTCTTATAAGATATACATGCACTTATTTCTTTCTTATTTTATATCCTTTTGGCGTCAAATTAATGTAATACATAAAATTTAGAAGAGTTAAAGATGCAATACTACAGATACGTCAATTTAGCTCGAATATTTTGAAACTCTCTGTTTGTAACAAGTCCTGGACATTTATCATCTATGATGGACCTTCGGTAAAGAAAGTGTTCATAAAAATTCGCCTAATCCATTATATTATCTAAGGATTATCTACAATACCGTAGTCGTATCAACAAGTACGGAAATTCACGGCACATCGGCTTAAAAGTTCCGGAAACTGTCTTATTTACATAAATATAAATTCAAGCCATCTAAAAATAGAAATGCACGCATCAATTCATCTGGGAGTACAGTGCTCATTTCTCCGATGTAAAAACAGATATTATGCAACTAGAGAACACATTAATTCATTTTCTGTGAAGAACACTGGATGTTTGGTCAACAGGTGCCTGAAAAATATACCGGTAGTATAAACACACACCTCAACGTTCAAACCGTGTACGGATTGTACATGGGGACACTCGCTAGACACCTTTTTGGTTACAAACGCTTATAAATGTTTATGCATGACCTTCGAGGGCCAATCTGACTACGTGACAGACTTCTATCGATTCCGGAAGTCTTCGTGTAAATATTCGAAATCTTCGTGAAGATGTAGAGGAATTAATTTCCTACAGTCATTTAATATATTGCTGATTCTATCGACATCAGTCGGGCTAATCGTTTGACCTACAGTGGCAATATTTTGCATCTTGTCAAAAGAAAGATTGATTTTTCATATTTTTAATTATTTTCTAAATTTAGTGCACTGATTTTGGGTATATTGCAACTTTAAACAATTCAGTCAAAATATGAGTATATAATCATTTATTTGACAGTTTCGATATAATTCAATCCTGATTTTCAAACGTGACTGAATAAAGAAATAACTGCCACGAAATTTCAGATTTCTGATTATAGATTATATCCCAAGGAAAAGGTTCTTGTTCAGATTATTATCTGAAGCGTAAGGGATAGATAACACATTTAAAAAAAAAAGGAAAACCAAAACGTGGGATGCTCAATTAGAACGCGGTGCTTGTAAAAAGAATAATCAAGGATCACCGTGCTCCTAACACACTGAGCTAACTGCCCATTGAATATATTTGACTGTACAAAAACAGTAAAAGTTTAGGATTACTTCATAAGAAAAATGACTTATTTTCAGAAGTGAAAACTGAAAAATGCTGAACTAATTTTTACTGGTGTCTGATTTACGTGTACGTGTTATATCTACTGACTTGTTCTAAAGAAGTTTGTCCAGATTAACTCATTATATGCCGTTATCTTTAGATGTCATAAAATATTTAGAAAAATGGTCGCGTATAATGTCATATTTTGGATACAGTATACTCAGAGAGAACATTGGAGATGTTGAGTAGTGTATCTAAATTAAACTCGATTAGGATCGTCTTTTTGTATCGATAATGACATGATAAATTTAAATTAATGTTTTGATTAAATTGTGAAATTTTACATTTTAAATTTGGGTTACCTTGTGAAAAATCAGGTTTTAAAATTATAAAGTAGTTTAATTTGCATCCGATGTTAATATGCTATAAAACATTCGAAATAAAGTGGAAATATAGAATTCCAACTTGAAAAATGTTACAAAACAAAATGCAAGGCACGAAATTATGTCGTCAAATACGTACATTTGCTATGCATTCAATTCACTTAATCTCTACTTTTATATCCAGTAAAATGATAAGTATCCATTAAACAAGAAAATGAATTACACAGGGCGGGGACACATTTCTGTTGTAAACATGAAAGGGAGAAATTTCCGCTAGTAAAGTTCACCACGAGCAGCTAAAGATTTTAAACATTCCTTTGTTTCAAAATGCATCATTACAAATAAGTTTTCATGCAAAATCGAACAAAAAATTTACTTCACTGCATTTTCTATCGTGTTAAATATTTACATTATCATCATGGTAGAAAATAAAACATATTTTCTCCCGATGCCATCTGATGTGTTTGTCATTTATTAAGCATCGGGGATGGTCTGGGAAAATGATTGTTTACATAACGAACATTCGTTGATGGAATCCCGAGATAAATATCATCGAAAGGTCGCCGAAGATTCAAATGTACCCTGATATTCAGCGAGACCTCGTCGATGCTTTAGGGATATTTAGGGAAAATATGTCACGGAAGCTCCAGGGAAGCAATTACTGAAAACTTGCATCGGCTATTAATTTACTCTTATGACAGAAAAGACGACTTACGTCATCACTCCGCTTCCATGTTCAGTTACCAGCGCATCTGAAACAAGATAAAGTTACTTATTAACACAAAATAGTTTTTTTTTTTTATCAAAGATATGTGCATTCATTTAATTAAATTGTAACTAGATCTAAGTGAAGTTTGCTGAGAAATGTTTTTGATCTTGTTAGCTTTACAAGGCTTTGCTATTTCCCCCTTTTTTCTTAAGAACAGAACGAGTGGATAAAATATTCTATAGCCGTCCGGTATGGAGGGGCATTTACGTAAATAATCAGTTGATGTAACTGACAAATGCATTCTTTTAAATGGCAAGTATCCATGTGTAACTGCTAAGTGCCTACTTGTAACTGTCAACTTCAATTACAAATTGTAGTTGTCCTCAGTTTATTGCTTATTGTCCATGACTAAATAATAAGCGCTTACGTTGAATTGATAAGTACATACTTGTTAATACACAATGTCTACTGTACAGTACAAAAGTGAAATATTATACAGTAGAACCTCGTTAAATCGAAGTCCTTGGGACCAAGCTGAAAACTTCGAAATAACGATTATTCGGATTAAAAATTCGATGGAAATTTCAGTTTGTGAGCGTGCATGTCTGCGTTTTCATTACCGGTGCATATTGTGGAAATCGTTATGCCGTGAAAAACACCTATTAGGTGTACGTATATACTGTTTGCAAGTTATAAAAAGTAATAAAAATAAATCATGATCTACTTAGATGCTTCTGATGAACATAATCATTCTACCATGTCAAACAATGATACATATTTTTACCGTCGATCTGCTGCTTCAGGTAGCGTCGCATGCCGGTAACGAACGCTATGATATAGAATGTACTAAAGATCTGACATCTGGGTTTATGCTATGTATACAGTACGCTATGAATGATGCTTACTTTTAAGGCCTACTTTTAATTGACTACTGTGTATGTTTATATCATTACTCCAACTATTTATCGATATATTAAAACAAAAAATTGTATAATGTAACAAGACCACAGAAAGCAAAGCTAACTTAGCCGTACGCATTTTCAGTAATCATTTAGACGAATGCAACTAAACGAAGATAAAATTAAGCTAGCAGATAATAACGATGTACCGGAAATAATTACGTCTCTTGAATTAACAGTGATTGTTATACGGGACCAAACAGAAAATTGGCGGAAAAAACGATTATTGCGATATAAAATATTTATTGGTGTGGGTTTAAAATATTGAATTTATGCTTAAAACTCCATAAATTAACAAATTAATTATAAAAATAATATCTTATTACCATTTTAATAATATTTTTACAACTTTAAAGAAATACATTTATTTTTGTTCAACGAATACATTATGACAGAGTGTATTATAGGCCCTATATAGCTATCGCCAAAAATCACAGATTCATATGATGTATTCTTAGATAAACCAAGAGAATTGAGAAAAAAAAAGAAAGAAAAAGTGTCCCTTTTTTCAGAAAATAATTCAATTTTGTCCCACCATTACGTAATTGCGCAGCATATTGCAAATAACCTTCCCAAAGATAGGGATATAACATAGGTTCATATGTTGTCTACTTAGATGAGGCTATTCATTGATATCAAGGAATAAGTGTCACAATCCCTGTGGGACACGGTGAAGGCTGTTTCAGATGTACCTTCTTTCAGAAAATAATTCAATTTTGTCCCACCATTAGGTAATTGCGCAGCATATTGCATATTACCTTCCCCAAGATAGGGATATAACATAGGGTTCTTTCGTATTAGTATTCATTTAATTATAAATAATTCTCAATTATTAATCTTATTACCAATAAAGATAAGGATATTTTAGAAATCAAAGGCAAAACTTGAAGTATTCAGTGTCACTATTGGTATAATTGTCAATATCAATTTTATGTATAAGTTATCGTTTACATTTTAAATTTTATGGAATTTATCATAAAAACTATAGCATATTTACAGTTTGTCACGTACACCATACTGCTTTGCCTTTGACCTCGGGTTATGATTGACAGTTCACGTGATGGTTCAGGGTCAGTATCACTGGGTACATTTTATAAGGCTACATGTAAAACATGACGTAATCACCCGCCGCCGCAAACAAGCTCCGCCCATTTAGCTCAAAGATCATGTAGGCAGCATATACTCATATTTCCGCCATTTCAAGACCTTACGGATCATTTTATGCCATATATTTTTCAAATTTTGAACGAAGTGCGAGCATCTCATTGGACGATTAAGTCGAACAAACTGTTAACTCGAATGTTGCTCATATTAAACTTATTATTATTATCCCTGAAATCAGCAGTATTTTATTTTCAAATGGTCTAGTTGATTAAATATATAAATGCTTAAAAATGATAATAATGGTGAAAGTGTGATAAAAAATACAGCGCCCGCTTTTTCACTATATTTTACATACCGTCCACTTTTTCTCTATATGTTATATATTGCTCACGTTTTCCTTCTTTGTTTATATTGTCCGCGTGAGGCGACCGCGTTTTAAACATTCCCCGTTAATATTCATTCGTTTAACTGCATTCGTCTAAATGCTCACTGCTAAGAGACTAGCCACAGGACATTAGATTTACAAGTGAGGCATAAAATACATTGCAAACGTATACAATGTCATTTTCTAACTTACGTAGATGCCCCTTAAAGCTGTATACATAGACTTTTAAGTAGTTAGAAAAAACAACCCAGTAGCACAAATGAAATAGTCAGTGGAAAGCATAACTCTTTGCATGTATACGCAGGCACTTCTCATTTACATGAATGCATTTATCAGTTACATCAATTTATTAACTTACTTTGGTGGAACTTAAAGCTGTATACTATACATAGAATTATATATAGTGAGAAGAAACAACTCAATAACACAAATGAACTAGTCAATAGAAAGCATAACTTTTGCATGTTTACGCAAGCACTTCTTATTTAGATAAATGCATGTGTAAGCTACATCAACCGATTATTTACGTAAATGCCCTTCCAAAGTCCATAGTTAACAATCTACTTGTAGAGATACGACATAAGTATCATTTTGTGTCGAGAGTAATGCAAGATTTTCCAACCTCAAACGATGTGCTTGTTTTCTGTCTGGTAGAAAGAAAAACATGTAAGTCTCTAATTAGTCTAAATGTTGTAAGGAATGTGTTAATTCCTCACAAACATAATGTCTCAACGGCTTTAAACGTTATAGACAGCTTTATCATTGTTTTCTGGCATAATAGGTGACGACCAATCGATTCGGAGCATGTTCTGTCAAGTGTGGCTGGTGGCGTTTAATGTCATGATAAAGTCCACGTGATCAACAGGGGCCATGGATATAATGTAGGTACGGTGTAACCTACCCAATTGCAAAGGTGAGATAAGACTTATGCAGGCTATACCTGATTAATATCAATACATGAAAACAAAACCAGACTACAATATATTATAATGCTATGCTTAGATAAATGGGTAAATTTCCGGATTAATTTTCCGTATTAATGAATCAACTTTTTATCCCCCTTCTTTCTTTCTTTCTTTCTTTAACTTTCTTATTGTACACTTCGTGTGTATGTATGTTTGTTACATATGTATTATTTTAATAATAAGTATATTTAAGATAATATGCTCTGGCCTATATATGATTATGCATTTAAATTGATGTTTACAGATGATGCATCGGTTTGAATTTATTTTAATCCATCCTTGACATCAGCTTACTTTAGGAGAAAAAAAGGACACATTAAGTATGTGACTGTATAATTGCGACCCATTTTTTGTTCTGCATTCGTATGCAAAATGAATTGGATTTAATTATTTTAGCCAAAATAGCCAACAACAAATAAATAACGAATGTAGGCACTGAAAACAGAACATGAACAAAAAACGATCTAATGGACGGTTGGCTTTTATGTCTCTTTTTACAGCAAACGTCTGCAGTTGTGAATAAATTTTACCTTCTTCACTCGCTGTTTAGTACATTATATGTAGCTTGCGGCTATACCAGCCCCTATTTGCCCCCTCTTTTCCCGACTGATAGTGAGAAGCGCTCGTAGTTGTTATGTATAACAATCTGCAGGCGATACTTCCATGGCAGTCACGCGCCAAGAGTAGTTCGAATAATGTCTGAAAATAGTAAGAGGGTAATCCGGTCTGAACTGGTACCTGGATTATCGAGTCATTTTGAAAAGCAAAAGGAAGATTGGCTCCCAAAATGGATGACCGGATCCGGAACATGAATTTCCATAATATCGAATCATTTTTACGATGTGGAAAGTGCTTCGAGAATGGCAATACTCGATCATCAAGTCCCTTCGCACCAAGCCATTATTGAGGGCGCAGTGGTCAAGTGGTAACGTATCCGATTACGGATCCAAAGGTTGTGGGTTCGAACCCCGTTGGAGGCGAGAATTCTTCACGACCTTCCCGGGCGCAAAGTACTGGTCCAACAGAGGAACCGTCGAGAGAGATTAGTATAAGTTGTAAAAACTTGTTTCCCAATCGACGTAAAATAAATAAGTTTAAACTAAACCACTATTGTACGTTTTGAAGTAGAGTCCCGGGTTCGAAAAGAAATAGTATGTCTGTAGTTTGAGTTTCAGTGTTTGCTTTACTTAGCCACGACACATTATACTCGAATATTTATATGAAGCTGATTTTTAAAATTAATTCTAAGTGGTCAAACGAATGCATTTCTAACTAATGGGAAGATCAGAAAAGTAAGCCGTGTATGTGCTAGGAGGTATCAATGAAATAATTGGTATTGCCAATTGTTTCGAAATAGCAAATACTCTTTTTGTGGTTTATTTGCCATTTTCCGAGAATTTTTATTCACTATTAGATCACTTTCGCCCATTCTTTCTCTCATATTTGTAATAAAATATAATAAATCTTAGTAACAGAGGGTATACACGAATAGTATTATATTCACTAGCATTTTAACAACGTATATTTCAAACGTTATCTATATTTTCTATATATTGTCTCCTGAAATCTTCAAAAAAAAGTTAAAATTACACTACTTTCAAGCTTAAAATACCATGATTTAACAGTAAGATAAGTGCATCGATAAATTGACACAGTGTTGTAGACAAATTACGGATCTACTCATGTGAAATAATGTTTAAATGAACCAAACAAAATCTTGTTGGCGTCATTTCTTCTAAGAAAATAGGAAATGCAAGGGTAAATACTTATTTGCGATAAATTTAGGACGTAAACGATTGATTTAGGACTTAACGTATTGTGACTTTAACGGGAATTTAATCACAACCAATGAACAAAAAAAAAAATCTTGTCATATATTCTTAAGGACTTTGTAAAGCGCACCTGCAGTATGTTTTTATACGAAAACGCGTAGTATTCCATCAAATGTATATCATATATTTACTTTGTAAAACATAAACTTTATAACGAAAAATGAATATGTTTCCACTTTAGTATTGGTAACTCAGCGTGGTAGATTTGTGAAGACAAACCATGCTTAACGGCAGTTAATGAGGAATTAAGACTTCCTGGTCGCGATACAAAACTGATTGGATCAGCAGTATCTGTTGAGGTTACCAATGTGTAATAAAACTTGACATATACTAATGAATTTATTTCCTTGGAAGGTGATAAGAGTTGCATAAGGGTAACGTATGGTGGCATATTTCTGCCAGCCACTTACCCACTTAACTATGTTGAAATTTCAGAAAATTTGCCATATTTTATTAGTATCTGGCAAGTAGAAAACTTTTGTGTTATCATCTTAGGTATCTGAACAAAACAAAACTGTCTGTCAGTGCCTACTACTGCCAACCATTTATTCATTTATAAATAAATAAGATAAATGGGTATTGTGCTTATTTGTAAGTAAGTTAATACATTATGTGGATAACAATCATTTTTCACATAAGTATCTGAAAAAAGCATGATATCCAGTTAACCTAGGTGAATATGCGGTTGGCAGGAATGTGCACTAACAGACAGTTTTGTCCTGTTAAGATACAAAAGTCGCTAACTTGAAAATGTACTACTTGCCAGATAATAACTGAATATGTGACATTTTCTTTTCAGAACAGTTTCGACAGAGCTTAGTGGATAAGTGTTTGGCAGAAATGTGCAACCATAGTAACGTTATATGTAGTTGCTCTAATAAAGCAAATTAGTCCCATAGTTCTTGGGTTCTTGTTGGAATAAACTAATTTTTAATTCTTGGACTAGCCGGTAAATGTTGTTTTTTATATTGCAAGTATAAATATTAAACTCCTGGCATATGTCTATCTTGCTCATACAACATGATTGTTTCTGCTAATATCTGATATTAAGTACAATATATTTTCTTGCTGTTACTACATACTACATTTTTGTTTAAATTAAACTTTTAGTAAATTATCGCAAGTTTATGAAAAATGGTCTTATATTATTTGCTGTGTTTGAATGTAATTGGCAGAAGGCAATGTCTTGCAGACATATGCCAATAAACTTTAAAATTGTATAATATCTTTCGCAGACAGTAAGAACTAATAATAATGAAAACTATCCTATCACTAATCATCTGGATTAAGTCACGGCAGGGGTTGCCGGAAGGTTTGTATTTAGATATTTGTGGTAAAACTTATTTCCTTGTTTGATACTTATAGTTACGGCCCAGGGGCGAGTTGCTCAGACAAAGATTTCCAACGTCAACGTTTTCTTCGTGTTCTATTTCTATGTTACCACTTTTCAGTGAAAACACTGTTTTCAAGTTTTTCATGATGGCTTCCATGCATTATCTAGAACATGAGCAGTATTTTTGTAACTACAAACAGATATAACAAACAAAACATTTTGTTTTCCCACATTTAATGAGCGATTAAGAAGTACCCATTCTAAAACTGTAAACCAAAAATATTGTCGGTCATGTTTGTGTACAATATTACTCTGCGTAGTAGCTTTGAATAGTACCTTCTTCTGCCTCGAAACATATTTTGCAACATCTGCATATATAGAAATCAAGGGGAAACTGCATCGCAACTTATTGAAACTCTTTGAGCAACGCTTATAAATGTATATGCACTTAGCCTAATTTCGCTTTCACCCCCCCCCCCCCATAAAAATTCAATTTCAGAAAAGGCCGCTAACAATTGTGTCAGTTGCAGTAAGAATTTGTGCAAAAAAATGTTAAGACGGATATTATAAGGTTATAAGGAAGGAAAATGTTACAAGTGTCATTGTACATGTACCACAACCCCGTCATATACTGACTGTAGCGGAGCTGGTGAAGCAGCAAGTGTCCAAGTTTTACGGTATAGCTGTTACGGTTGTTTGCTGGGATATTAAGGTGATTATGTGGTCAACATTGTGACATCAACTGTGGTCACGCTTGTGACCAGGCTAACGGTACATGCTTACATGGATGTTCTGCTAGATACTACCAGTCTGGCTTTAGTTGTTTCCGCTGTTCAAATTTTATACATAACTGTGAATCATATTCATATGAGAACCATTGTACGCAATGTGCTAGTGGATACACTGTGCGATACTCTAACGGAAAAAAAGATGTAGTGCCTGTCCTTCTGAAAAATGGGAATATCTGTTTCAGAATAACTGCTCCACCAAATGTGTCAATACTGATTTATTTCTTTCAACTCTTGTCCCCGGTACATATACGGTAAAACATGCCAGTTCCTGTGTATTGACGGCTGAAATGACGTCACTGGCACCAAGGTGTGTGACAGAGTGACAGGGGCAGTGTAAGTGTAAATCCAGATAGTGAAACAGGTATGTTGTTGACAATTTTTAACTGCGTTCTTTAAAATCTTTTTAATATTATCAAACGAATGTATTGGATTAAATTAAATAAAAATTGAACTGTTTTACTAGATATGTTGTATGTGCCGTGGTGAACAATATGAATGTTGAACATTCTTATTCAATGGACAGAGAAGTTCAAAACACCAGCAATATGACGAAAGCTAAGAATAAACTCTCATGAGCATAATTGTATATCACACAACACATAAACAGAAACATTTATTTAACATAAAATGCACAGTTCATTTGTGATGGTACACGCTAGTCTTTTGCTATATCATATATGTTGGTTTATCGCATCTAACAGGCACATTATTCCTTTTGATATAAATGTGCTGTTTTCCTTACGTTTACATGTATATAGGCATAACAGTGTTTAATGTCTCGAATAATGTTTTTGTCATAATAGGTCTTTCCTGACAAACTCAAATTATAGTTTCAAGTTTATTTTATTACTGAACATATCGTTTTGAAACGTCGAGATTCTTAATTGCGAATTTATAACTGTTACTCTATTTTGGAAGACATATTAAACTAGTAGAATCGCACTTTGCCTCTGCTATGATGGGTGTGCCATTTAAACACAAAAGGTAATTTTGAATGCAAGATCGCAGTTTTTATAAAGGTTATTAGGAAAACCGCCCGTGTTACTCAAAATCGCCAAATAATTCGTATAAAATTTAACCTTCACTGTGTACCATTACCCGAAAAGTGCATTCTTGAAACCCAATTATTTCATAGGCACCGAAGAAGCATATATATTACTAATCAATAATTAACGTTATTAGGGCGAGTATACATTGATTACAGACTTAATATACGATGGTAAATATGAATTACATCATACATATGTGAGTATATCTTATAGTGACAAAATGTATTTACGCATAGCTGGTCCACTGTTGGCCATGTCGTCGTTCGGACTAGATGCGTAAAATTCTACTGATTCACACTAATGAAGGCAAACCAAATACGTGAACTATATCTTTATGAACAGATATTTATAAATTATAATAAATTATTGCAAAAAATCACATCCAGGGGAAATGTTTCAATTCAACGTTAATAATTATTTTTCAGCTCTACTACTTAACACATAAATCTGCTTGGAGAACGATGATGGCATTAATAGATCTATCCTCTGTGCATCGATAGTTATTTACGTTCCTAATTTTACTAGGAAAGGGTCATTTAAAAATCAGCATGAATGAAAATTGTAGTAAAAAAGAATAGAGCACATAGAGTTTACCGAGAATATAAATTGCGAGACATTAATGTTTAGATTCGTCAACCTGAAACGTACTATTTTCATAAATTAGGTCTCAAACAGTATGTTCCCTTTCGTCAATTGCCTAATCAAGATTAAACAAACATTTAATATATGGCAAAATACACAAACTTTATCTCAGCGGTAGCAGATTAATTTAGTGATGTTTATGAGTAAAAGTAAAATAATTGCATACCAGCAATTAATTCATTAAACATTCATTAAAGATTAGTCCTTTGTCCATTTAACAGTAGCAGATATGTAAAGCGAATGGCAAACCAAACCAACGGATAATAAGCCGGTTACAATGATTTAATTTGGCAGTCAATCTTTCATTATTTCACCGACACCTTCACAGCAGTGTTAATACAAAGGCATACAGCACGACACATCAATTTTTACCATGTCATAGCTTATAAAATGATTTATAAAAAATTAGGCGCTAATACAACAAATTTGAGGTTAATACACAATGTTTGTTCACAGAAATGTTTATTCCAATTGTTAGAATAGATCCTGATAGAACAGTAATTGTTGAAATTTAACTGAATGTAGCAGAAATTATTTTAACCTTAATCTGACAAATCTTTCAAAGACCGATTGACGATATCCCCGAGGGTGATAATAACGGAAACAATGGTGGTGGGTTGGGTTACAGGGGGCGTGGCTCTGGTTCTGATCGTGGCTGTGACGCTAGCATTAGTCTGTATTGTAAAGAGGTGAAGGTTAAATTGATTGATGTTAGCAATGTTACGGGAACTTTCGTTAACTTACTGTTTCTGTCCAACAGTCACAAAATGGATTTTTATCGTTTGATATGATTCTACCTCAATTTAAATAATAGGAACTCAGAATATGAATAATAACGCATCACATTAAATTGACCGGTAGATTATAGTTGATCGTTTCTTCGTAAAAATTGAAGACAATGAAGATGTATTGTTGAAGGATGCAAGGAAAATGGACGGTTGGTAACCATGATAATTTTAATATTCGTGATCTACAACTACCATAAGTTTTAACTTTATAAGAAATATTAAATGGCTTATCCTCTAAAAATGATCACACATATAACATATCTATGATGTATTTTTAATATCACCAGAACCTGTTTTCTAGGAATAGACAGCAGGATATTCGAGTTCTTAGTGAAAACTAAGCCCCTGCAGTCCGGTATTAATCCTATGTCAATGTATCAATATGGACTTATTATTTTTGCCTGACAGTGTTTAGGAAACACATAAATCCAATAAAAGATGATTTTCTCTCGTTACAACTATCCAAAATGGCGGACAATGTGTATTCAATAGACATGGATTCATCCGCCTTTAAAAAGGAACGATCACACAAACTAGTTCTATACTTTCATCATCAGTTAGAATAAAATATAAAAAGCGAGCGAAAATATAAAAATTGTATCCCTTCTCGATTAAATATATTCCATATCCACTCAAAACAAATAAATATCCTTAATTTTTTAGACATATTCTAGATGTATTTGTATATGCACTGGATTAATAGATCGGTCGTCTAGCAAATTACATCAAACCAGTAGTCTTGCTTCAAAAATCGTGTGGCGGTAATTTCGAATCTGATAAGTAGAAATGTTCTTCATTTCATGTAACATGTATTCTCTGAAAGCAAAGCTTACATTTCTAAGAAAAAAAATCATAAAATGTATGGAATTTAGTGTTGGAAAGGTAAATGGTACAGATAATATTGGCTTAAAAGCGACAGTCCTTCAATCTCCACTTTATACCAGAGCATTGGGTACTGTGAAAGTTGTGACTCTGAAGCATTGCGTTTCACTGGCATGAATGATAGGAGGGCAACAGTTTGGAAGCCATATCATATTCGGTTTATCTTTTAGGTTTTAAACAAGTTAAGGCATAGATAATATAGGTTTTGAACGGCTGAGGTGTAGCTCATTAAGGTTTCATAACTGGGCCTGAGACAAGGTGTCTTGAAACAGAATAGCTGAGGCAGCATATGTTTTGACTTGCTTATTTAGAGTTTATTTGAGGTTTCATAATAAGGTCTGGGACTAGGTGTCTTGAGACATCATAGGTTGAGATTCAAGGATAGTTTCACTTGTTTGTTTGGCTTATGGTATATGGACAGGTATCGACCAGCCGTAAAACTGGCTTGGGATCATAGAAGTACAAAACTGCGAAGTTAATCGGGACCCAAAACTGAAAAGAAAATTGTTAGTTTCAGTTGTACATAAATTGTTTCATCTTATTATATGAAATCATTGGCTATTATATAGTTAAATTTACTAAGGTATTTCTTGTATGTTTCAAGCTGTAAATTTCCAGTACAAGACATTGTCGCCTCATTGCTCACCCGTTTAACACATTGTTCAGGAATATAGGCATTAGGGTTATAACCAACGTCCTTGCACACTCACTGACAAATATTTTCACTACGTTCACCCTGAAAAACATAATTAATTGTCATAAACATCACACCAAAGAGAAGAAATAGTGACCTAATAGACCCTTAAGATCTCACAGCAAAACCATTACATGTGAACAAGGTTCTAAGAACCTGCAATTACAGGATTGTGCAATCATGAAAATGTCGAAAAGTGTTACCAGAAAGGAAGAACAAAAGGAAAAGGGGAAAGAGACCAAATAGAGTGGAGTCTAAGGGTAACATTGTATGGCAATATATGAAAGGAAAATCGGAACATCTTCGTTGCGTCTTCAACAAATATAAAAATAACATATTCTTTAAATCACATAAAACATTAAAGTGGCAATACTATCTAAATTCAATGCAATAGATACAGAAAATAAGGTGAAATTATGAAAATTCAGTCTATCTAATTACAATGTGTAAACTAGTGTCCATGTAGGTCAAACGATCAGCCCGATTGATGTTGATAGAATCACCAATATATTATTTGACTGTATGAACCATTCACGAAGATTTCGGAATTGATCGAGCTCTGTCACGGCCCCCGTAGTCACGCATATTCATATTAAGCGTTTGTAACCAAACAGGTGTCTGGCGAATGTCCCCATGCCTAACCCATTCACGCAACACGGTTTCTTTGTGAAAGATGATATATGTGTTTATGCTATGTGTGTCAGGCACCTGCTGGTCAAACAATCCCAACTCCCAATTCCACAAAATTGCTTTAGAGAAAATTAATTTAATGTGTCCTTTAGTCGTATAACGTTTGTTTTCCATCAGAGACATATTTCAGTAAAGTTGATTACTATACTCCCAGATTAAGTGGAGCATGCACTTCTATTTTTAGATGGCTTGTATTTATATTCATGTAAATTAAGCAATTTCCGGAACTTGTTCGAAACATCCGACTCGGTGGCCGTGACAGTCCGTACTTGTTGATGCGATTACATTATTATAGGTAATCCGTAGGTACTATCAGTGATCAAGCGAGTTTTTATTAACCTTCATAGATTAATAACAGTAAATAACAAAGCATAAAAGTGTGGGTCAATCAACCACATTAAATGCAAATGGTATGATTACAACGAGTAAAATATGTACTATATGCGAGAGACAATGAGATCGCAGGCCTAGCTCGAGTTCGAGTGAGGTATCAAGCCATATACATTTAGACTTTCCAGGACATTCGGTTAGTTTGGAATCCGTGCAAATCCTCAACCGGGACCCACATGGTTTGACAAGGTAGTAAAAGGATTCACACAAACCAGCGTTAACCAGCGACGGAGGCCGCTACAAACTATATAACATCGGGAACTCGACGTTAATATTGCTCATCCTCTATACGTCATGGGTTGCTCTAAACATGGTCCTAATACTAAGGTGTTCTTTATATATGATGTTTCAATTTAAACATGATCATAAAACTGAAATGTTTTATATGAGGGTTACTGTAAACTGGTTTTAATACCGATGAGGTCTTTATTTAAGAATTTACTTTAAACATGGACATATTTCTGAGGCGGTCTTTATATTTTTTTACTGTGGTCTTCATATGCTTTTTTACTTTTTGAAGGTTTTGATGTTAACATGGTCCTAGTCATGATGTGATGCTTATAAGAGGATTTGCTCTAAATATGGCTCTAACACGAAGGTGGAATTTTACTGAGATTTTACAGTAGATATAATCAATATACATTCGCAGTTAAACAAAAGGGTATACATTTATTATTATCTTTACCCAATTTTGAATTGCAAAACAGGAAATTATAGAGTGTACTTACATGTATGGCTGCGTTACAATTTCAACGATATGAATATAAACTTTTGCAAATGAAAAATGTATATACGATGTATATGATTTATGGCATCACCATTACTTTATGTAAGGCACAGAATCAATGATACATGAAGAACCGTTAGGATGTCACGGGTTTGAGACCAGTCAAAAGATAACCTTTTTTATATTTGATCGAAGACCGAAATGTCGAGCTAACTTACAGACCATTGAAATGAAATCCCGACCGAGCAACCGACCGGTAATTTTTATATCGAGGGGTGAAATTAGGCTAAGTACTTATATGTATATATGCACTTAGCCTAGCTTCGCTGTCATCCCTCGATATGTAGTTTTATCATGCATTTGATTGCTATATATTTAATTATTTTGAACGACAATATTTGTTATCGAAAGGAGGAAGTGGAAGAAGCATGACTTCCGGTATAAAGTTTATGTAAGTAGTGTAGGATTCAACACACAGGATTGAAACTTCTAATAGGCAAAAATGCACCATATATCTAAGGGGATGTGTACCTCACTCGATGAACGAAACATGGTGAGTAAATAGAGTTTCATCATTGACGTACACAAGTAACAGGATGTGTGTATCTTTCGAGCTCTTGTATCCGTGTTCAAAACTTTAATCCTATATTCACATATCAAATTTCCTTATTAGTAGAGTGAGTATTGTGTCATATGGGAAACGCGACATGGAGTGTCCTGTATAATAGAATGGTCCTATATTTATAAGACTTTGATTCCTAAATCTAGGACTTGCAGGTACGTGTTTTCTCATACTTATAAGTGTCAATATTGAAGACATTCATGGTCTATTTATTTTGATTGTTTGTTAATTAGTAACTTCGGAACATTGCCTTTACAGTGAATACATAGTGCTGACATTCTGCGATACCACACAGCTGCATGCCACCCGGTCAGATTATTTAACCATTCCCGGAAAAACTCGTGCGTGATGAACACATTTACACAATACAGAAAGGAACTATACCAGTTCCATCTTGAACGACGTTGATATGTCAATCTCATGACCTTCCGGTTACAGAACGAACGATCCAATCAGTCGACTTCCGGGATCAGTAGTAATTTTACACACAAACAAAACACGTATTTATATTTATTGCAGGCTACAAGAAATAGGAATGGGAACGAGAGAAGAAATTTTGGCAATGGTCATCTTATTAAGTGTCAAAAATGTTGGTAGGTTTATTATAAAATACTCGTATTATTCACATCTGCGGAAATATTATAACATGTAATTTATTATTTATATCGATACTGTTTGAGGTTTGATTGTGGTAATAACGACTGAGAAAAATGATTAAATAATCAGTTTTTACTTAGATACACGCAAATAAATAAAAGTATGTTACTGCGGAAATGTTTGAATTATTTTTAGCGGTAGTAGTATACCAAGACAATTTTTCAAAACCATTGATAGAATTTTTATTAGATAATAACATAACGTACTGAAAATAACCTAATAATATTTTTGTAAAAATGAAATTGACTCAATCCTATTCAGACGCATTATACATTTCGGAGACATTTTGTGTTTTGTGATTTAATAAAATATGCTCCGTATATCAAAAAAAGAAAGGAAAAAGAAAAGAAAACGGCTAAACGGTTAAATCGTCAAAGTGCATATTGTACAGTGTACCGAGCCCAAACAATGATGCGTTTGTCCGACGTATTAACTATACCTTAATCATACCAACTTGATAAAACTATGCTTTCAATAAAACACCGCATAATCTATAAGGACATTGTAAATGCTACCATCAGATGAATTTTTGATTATTATGTCTGCAATCATTTAATATACTTAAATGTGTATTAATAACAAATAAAAAAACATGAATAACTCAAATTTGATGTACGTATCATGTTTTACATTTTCCATAAATACATCCTTTCCTTTCATTTAATTTATGCAGTTTCAGAAAATACCTGTCCAGACGGAACCTACAGAGCGTACGTAATTAATTGTTATTCTTGCCGTAGAAACTGTGCCACGTGCACGTCATGGAATGACTGTAACAGTTGTAAGGCTGGATACTACGGGAACTCGTGTAGAAGTCTTTGTGACTCAAACTGCGTTAATACAGCTTGTAACCAAGCTGATGGTACATGTTTATACGGATGTGCATCTGGGTATTACCAGTCCGGATCCAGGTGTGTCAACTGCTCTAGTCATGTACCTTACTGCGAGAAATGTAGAGATTGGAATCACTGTACCAAATGTGCCAGTGGATACAAACTGCTGTCATCTGATAATTGCAGTATCTGTCAAGCGGGTACATGGGGATATCAGTGTCAGAATTACTGCTCAGGAAATTGTTTAAATACTGACTGTAGGCAATCTGATGGCATCTGTTTCTCATGTCAAAAATATTTATACGGATATACATGCCGGTACCGGTGTTCGGATGGCTGTAAAGACGATACTAGTTTCGTATGTTACAGAGGGTCGGGAAAATGTATACATGGATGTAAAGCAGGATATACTGGGACATTTTGTGATTCGGGTAAGTTATCGACAATCTTCTGTTAATATGTGTCAATAAATGATCTATAGTTTGCATCGTATAGAAAAAGCATTAATTCGTACCATGACTGTAAAGGCACAGTACGGTCAAGTGTTTAATTTACATGGGAAAATTATGTTCACAGATTTCAAAAAATAAAGCCTCAGCATATGCCTCTATATTTACCGGAGGAGAACTTACTGAAACTTTGCTGTCCATACGTACATTAGTAAGATAGACAGTCATATTGTAAAAGCATTTATCGTAATATGTGTTCAATTAAATTTTTAGGAAATAGCTTTATTTCTGTACTGTGGGACATATACACCTAATCTAAGTATTGCCCATTGTCTGTGTAAAAGAGATTTTAGAATAACGTATGGCACATTGGGGTCGGCAATAAAACAATTATTGTTTATTTATGGTTAAATTGTACTGAATATGTATTTTGTATCTCATGGACACCCTTAATCTTACTTTATTGCATTATATACCTGTGCGACATCGTGTTAATTAATTATGTATATTGACTGGAACATTATCTTTTAATTCAGCGGTTTTCATTGAAATATGGACATCTGTTATACTCATAGACACTGAACATTATAGCGTTCATGCAGATGAAATTTAAACAAGAACTGATTTGGTAGTTTATGCATCTCGATTTATGTATATTATTATAAGATACTTGGACCTATAGTATATGGCTGACTAAATAAGATAACTACATATATACTTTTGCTTCTGGTAGCATAGATATAAATCAAAGCGCTGATAGCGCTGAAAGAACAGAGTTTTTAGTAATGGTATCGCATTTTGTTTTATGTTTATCAAAGTAAATTTCATAACGAGGATCAAATTTTCAAGCGTTGCCAAATCTTACCATCTGGACCATTGGGCAGTAGGTTTGTGAAGATGAATGTCGTGGTTCAAAATATCTCCGAATGAATAGCTATTTATTCGTTTGAGCATTTACTTTTTATTACAGTAAAATTATCAAACATGTTATCTCTTGAATCGATTATTAACACATTTTAATTCAGTTTTGATTTCCATAATGCAATCGTATTTAAATAAATATGGAAATAATCACCACTTACTGATAAGACAGTAAACAAAATTTGGAACTTTGTCTCCGAGTAGTAAAAAAGGAGGGAAACTGTGTCTAAATATAGCCCCGAAATGTTGTCCGAAATGTTATCCGATGTGTGCTACCATAGAACAATGTCGCAAGTAACACTGTTCAAAAAAGTATAAACATTGGACATACAACTAAACAAGCAAAATATACGAAGAATGTATAAACCTTTTTTGAGTTATCATTCTGCATTGTCTGTATTTGTAGTGTGTGAGAAGATTTCGCATCTTAAACCCTTATCCTAGACAATATCAAACGTGTATAAGTTAAGTCAATCGAGTTTCCGAGTTTTAGTTAATTTGTTATAGTGGAAATAGTATACATTATGTTGTTAATTGAGATAAATGTCCCGTCGACAGTATTTCAGTCTTCTCAGACTGTCTACTTGAGACAGGTATAGTGCTGCTACACTGTAGTTATCAAGTGGTAGACATATGGCAAGATACCATGCAGATATTTCCGTCTTTATTATATATAAAATAAAATACTGGTTTTTAAAGAAAATAACGACTCAATCGGTGAACTGTCGGGATATAGCGGTATATCAAGGAAACGCATGTCTTTGATTCAGAAACATACATTCAAACAAGCTATATTAAAGAAGTGTTAATTTAATTTTGTGAATTTGATGCATTTGATGAGCAGTAATGATTTAATACATCATTAAACAGTTGCTGTGTAAATTCATAACCTAGTTATTAAGGCATCGATCAATTTTGCCACCGATCATGAATATCATTTAGTATCGATTGTTATCAGGACAACTTAGCATATTAAATAATTTATTGTCTCGGAAAAAGAAGATTGTCAATTACGGTAACGACAACGTTATAATCCAGGTTTAACCCTCATTCCACTCTATCATACTACGACTGCGATATATCTATCATGTGATCGGGTTAGCCTGACGTTCCCGACATGTGTATATTGGTGTAAGCAATCGAATCCACCTACAGTTTGTAAACAGTTTACCTAGTTGTGAGCTATGAAAACAGACACTTAACAATAGGCAAAGACGGGACATTGCAAAATCTTGAATTACTTACTTTCTTGATGCATTTTACAATATCACTTCCTGTTCTCTGTTCACTGATATATCTCCCATGTGCTTGGTTCTCATCACATAAGGGAAGTTCCGGTTTGGTCGACTCAGTGTCAAAATGTGTTGGACAATCTCCTTACACAGATACGATAATTTATTGTATAATCAAGACTACGGCCTATACACAGATATATATCACAATATACAACATATTTAGGGGCCGCCGTGGCCGAGCGGTTACAGTCGTGGACTAAAAATCTCTCAGCCCCTCACCGCTGTGGGTTCGAATCCCGGTAGGGACTTAGGATTTTTCATGTGAGGAAGCCTTCCAGCTGGCTTGCGGTAGGTCGGTGGTTCTACCTGGGTACCTCTGTGTACTCGGGGTCTTCCTCCACCTGTAATTAGCCGGACGTCGTTATATGATTGAAATACTATCGCAGCGACGGTAAACCCCAATACAACAACAACATATTCAATGACAAGGAGTTAATACAGAATCACCACTTACGTGATAGCGCAGTGAAGAAGAACTATTTATACTAAAGGATAAAAGGTTTAGCAAATAAACTGGCACTACTTTGCATTAAAGCAACATTTAAAATCAAAGTGTTTTCACAACACAGGTTCATTTACTGATATCCTCCTTATGCTTAATGTGGTATTGCTTATCTATCGGTGCTCCAGGGTCGTCTTGATATAATCACGCTGTTCACGAACACCGCCCTAATGACTGTATATATTTCAATTTGACACATGTGGTCAGAGTGTTCGTTTATCGAAAACATTTCAAAACTTTGATATTGTTATTGGGCGTCGACAGGATATGGCGTTAGAAAAATATCATCTGGGACTACGACGTTAAGACGGTAATAACATCGGAGACATAGACCAGGTATTATGTGGCTAGATCAAATGATCCCTTTTGCATATATATAGAACCCTTATTGCTAACATTATAACGTAGATGTCATAACCTTTAGGGGTGCATAAACAACATTGATACACGGCCAGACGTCAATAAACAATTCACTACATTCAAATTGGTTTAATGGAATTTCACAACCCCTGCTCAGGCTGCTACTTTTATAGGAAACTCCACGCAGAGGCTTAATTCCAACAAATATTACTTGTTTTTAATATGTATATATATAATTTTGACAAAAATCCCAATAGTTGACGGACAGTGGAGTGAGTGGTCAGACTACGGACAATGTTCTGTCACATGTGGAAGCGGGATACGTACAAAAAACAGGTCATGTGATAATCCTGCACCAAAGAATGACGGTCAAGCTTGTAGTGGGAGCGACATACAGACAATCATCTGCAACATGACCGATTGCCCAGGTGAGTTATATCTTGTACAATAAGGGAAAATAAAAAGGTCCTAGAGAAACCAAATTACAATAAGCTATATTTAAATCTCCAGAAGAAGGTGCAAGTTAAAATAAAATGGATGAACTAAACGGAGACAGGACCATACAAAACTAAATAGCAAAATTAAATACATAGCAGAAAAAAGTTACAGCCTTAGAACGGTCAGTCGGCAAAATGACAAATGGGTGCTTAAACCAGGTTAAACTTATTTTCTTCTAACCGATTTTCTTATATCTAAGGGTTATCATTTAAAACGGTTAAAAATTTAAAAAGTCGCAAGTTGACCCAAATTAGTGTCAACAAGGAAAAACAAGACCATAAAGTTTCCTCTTTATTAGAAAATAATAAAAGTATTGTATATAATCTTTTAAATAAGGTTAAATTAAGCAATAAAATAAAGTAACCTTGTTAATGTTACAAGCAGCATATAACGACAATGGATGTCTATATGTTTGTTAACACATACAGTCACACGCAATAGCGCGATTTTCTCACCAACCATAACGAGAGTAATAATTGAAATAAAGGATATTTAAGTGCTTGTTTTTATAATCTTGGTATGGATATGCATTGCGTAGTGTTCATGAGACATATGTTTATCATATTATGATATTTATGTGATATTAATTGATTGTTATTTAAGATGTATATGTTATTATACCAACTAAACCACGGAGGAAAAATGACATTGTAAATGTTATCATGAATGAAAATGTATTTAATTCAATGCGGTTTGAAATGGACGGAGGATGTGGCCATGTTCAGTGTTCACTACCTAGGATCGATCACATGCGGTGAGAGAAATTATGAAGAATCTCGGTCATGTGACCATCCGTGGAGACAGTTATGATATTTTTAATGGCATACAATATATACACGTTATGTATGTGCTATTCATATGGATGTGTTTCTATGTTTGTATTTCATACCTATTTGCCAATATGGATAATTCTAACCCAGTTATTGTTTTGCGTCTTTGTGTAGACAGCATTAGGCAGCCTGGTGATGACAGCGGTAACGGCGGCGCGGTGATCGGTGGGGTGGCAGGGGGCGCGGTTCTGTTAGTGATTGTGGGTGTGGCGCTTGCAGTCCTTTTTATTTTACGAAGGTAAATTCAATTATGTGATTTGTTTCGATAAGATTACATTATTTTATGTTAATATTTTTGATAAAGTATTTAAAAAATCATCAATTAGTTGTTTAATAAACTTTTTAAAGACTTATGGAATTGAGAACGTGAACTTATATAATCAAACAGAAATTAAACTTTTATTCCTTTATAAGAATGAACTAAAAGCGACAATTGTATTTTGTTACGGTAACGAATCTATAAGACATTTATATTCCTCGGGAAAAAAAACTCATTTTTTATAATAGTGTCAAATATGTGAATAGCTGATATAATTCATAAGACCAAGATCAAAATCAAAGTGCAACTATATATTTTTAAAATAATATTGGGATTTCAATCAGCGAATTTAAATATTTAAGGATTATATAAATAATGTTTTGGCTGTCTCTAGAATAAAAATAATATGTTTTGATTTCTTTTTATTTAAAATTTGGGATTTCGGATTTTGATATTTTTGTATTAAATCAAAGATTTGATTATGCAAAGGGATGCTGATAAATTTCAAAGCGGTTGTAAAAGTATTATAGGATGTATGGGCATTTAAATTTTGAGACATAGTACTCACATTGAAAATGGGGGGCAGTATTTATCCCAATAGGTGGTTCGCGAATAGTGATTCTGATTAAAAACATAAATATTAACGGACTCATGATAATCATACAATTTTTAATGCAATTTCAGTTGTTACTCGAAATGCAAAGAACATTTAGCTACCGTGCTATGAGATTACTTAGATGACATTTTTGTTTGTCCATTCGATTAAGAAAAGCTTACCAATCTTTCAAGGAAGGGGCTTAACAACTTGATCAAAATTATTTGGTTGGCAGTCTATTGATCCGTTTGAATAGTTTTAATTCAAACTTGAATGCGTAAGCATTATAAGCTTAGAGTATTATTGCTTGTTTTATATTTTCCAAAATATTTTAAATTCAATTCATTGCTATTCAAATATCATTGGTGTTTATTTCTTAATGTCTTGAATATTTTAACCACTGATCGAATGGATTCCAAACTGCAAATAAATAGCAAGTATATCCATCTTCAGACGACGGCAAGAGGAGAAAAGCAACAATGGTTGGCAAGTTATCTACGCGAATAATCAACCGGCAACTGCAGCTGTGCATGAATTTGAAAACAACAGTAGGTTAACTTATTTTGTTATTTTAAAGTAAAACAAAAGTGGAAATTAAAGCAAAATATTGGTAGCATGAAAATGTTGTTCAGTTCATAGTTTTATTATATACTTTCTTTGTTAATGTGCAAACTTCTAAAATCTTTGTCAGATGGAACATTTAACCGTCTAGACCTGCCCAAGATACAGTAATGATCTAGAAAATTCAAATATATGTTTGTTATTGATTTTCGAAAGAAAGGCTTATGGTGGTACATAATAACAGGTTAATTGAATGCATAAGTTGGTGATGAGTATTACTTTGCACCAATGAAAAAGGAGGGTCAGGATAATAATGTTAGGACATGTACAACGATATTACATGGGGAAAATGGAATAAAATATAGCTTGATAACAGAGATCCATCTACCATTCTTATATGATTAATGATTGGCAAGTGTCTGATCATATAACATCTGTGTAAAATGGTTTCTAAATGGCTGTCTAAAATATACGATCTCTCTCATTTCTAAATATCTGTTTCTGTTTAACGTCCCATCCGACATTATTTAAGCCATTTGGTCCCTATATCTACTTGAGACAAATAAAGTGCTACCACACTGCAGTGCCACGCCATAGACATGCGGAATGATATCACATCCAGTAACATTATCCTTACACCGGGTTCAACCAGTCCTGCATCTACCTTTGTATGCTGAACGCCAAGCCAGGGTGCTGTGGAGCTATATGGGATCGACACCCCCCAACCTGTTTATGGGATCAACAAACACCACCACCTGCCCCCTCCCCGTACCCTGTTTCTGGGCGGACGCCCTAACATCTCGGCATTTCTAAAAGTATAATTTATTATTATTGTGTTATTTATATTTATATGTTTATCACAAATTGCTGATAAAGTAAACATTACGTCTAGGTTACAATGCAGAAACAAACCAGGCTGATTCTAGAATTGAAATTGAAGTCCACCAGGATAGTATGAGAGAAGGTAAATAAATGTTTTTTTTTTATTTTTTTATTTTATTTAAAACTCTTATAGGGAATATTATGTTGCAGTAGCTTTCCGTGGCTTTGTATTTTGCTCCGAGCAGCGTGGGAAGAAAGATATCTCGCGAGACCGAAAATACGAAGCCACGGAAAGCTACTGCAACATAATTTTCCTTTTATTATATACCTTTACATTTTCAAAACAGAAGAAGTCAGTTTTTAGGGTTTTGATGGCTTTATTACTTTTTTCTTCAAAAAAAAAAAGAAAAAAAATCATCAATGGCGGATGAATTTTACTATGGAATTTAAGCCACGCCCCCACCTCTTCTCATGTATTAAAGAAAAATGGCGGCCAACACGCTTACTGTAATGCTAAGTGGATTTTAACAAAATGAAAAACACTAACATGTGAACACTGAATTTGGAATTAAACATGTCTGCTGGAAAACCTTTCGTTTTTCAATCACTGTCAGTGTCAGACGTGATAACTGGACAGATTCTTTTCCGGCGTTTGGGCAATGTAGGAGAAGTGTCGACAGTTTTCGAGGTGTTGTTTATGATTGTGATAGGACAGTTCATCAGCGTTGCATTTTGAAAGATCTGACCAGCGTGCTTTGAGACACATTCTATTTCTGACATGCTGTGGATATTTGATGACACCACAGACTTAGATGTTTATCGTTTATTAAATAAATTTGACGAGATGATTTCTTTGATAAAAATAGAAACTGGTTCTCCCAGTAGTATTGGTTCTCGTCTCTATTTACTACGTAGCGCCCACTTACAGCGGGAACCATGCCGAAAGTAGTCCGCACAGTGTGACGTCATACTATGTATTAGACGCTGATATAATACGGAATTTTAATCTGTTGAGTTGTATTTGCGTCTCGTATTTTGCGTGTTTTAGGGCCAGAAAATGTATAGGTATATAATAAAATCATTTAGTCAAAGCTTTAACCGCAAAATAAATTCAATTTAGCCAATGAGCGATATAAATATAAATGATGGGTAACACTGTGGGGAATTTAGAGATATAATCATGCACTATCAATTATGTACAGATATGTGTGTGTCCCTTGATTCGCAGATGATGTATACGCACAACCTGATAAACCAAAGAAAGATGAAAGAAAAGCTTCTGTCAAAACCAATACTGAAGGTACCTATGGATAAACCTATGCTAAATTATGTTCATATACAGTTCAATCAAACCATTGGGCATATCATTTTAAATTTGAAAGCCTTTAAAGAGAATGCATTTTTAGAACAAATTTGAAGAATGAACCGGCAAAAAAGACATGATTTCCTATTTGAAATGTATCCATGCATGTCTGATTTTAATGTTTATTTAAGCAGCGTTTTTACATTGGTTTATTAATTTGATAAAACCATGTAATTATCTATTATTTAGGTATATAAATGTGCAAAATATGTGATTTCTCAAAGTTATGAATGTTGATGACTTAGAGAAAAATAATTTAAGATTAATTGATAGTTCATATTACTTTTTTAGAAAATTTGTATTCCGCTCCTCAAAAAGAAAAGACCAAGAATAACCCTGGAAAGAAGAAAAGGGAAGGAAAGGGAAAAGAAACTCCAGATGTGATCCACATTCCGCCGGTGCCTCGTAAATTGTCCAACTATATGGAGGATGACGACCTTGAGGAGATCAATGAAAGCAACATCTCCGAGATGGACACTACAGATGGTTTAGATAAAATATACCTGCATACAGTTGTGCTAAAATAGATTTGTTTGTCTTTATTGTCATATTTTTTCTCAGTTTTTCCTTAGATTTAAAAAAAGAATATGAGTTGAATAAGGAAAAGTGTAATAAGTATAGTTAAACAATTGAACTATTTAATGTCATTCATACAAGTTTTAATACTTTCCCCATTTCAGGGAAAGTCTCAGAGCAGAGTGACACATATTACAACATGGCTGGGCTGATAAGGCACAGGATCCCTGTCGAGAACCTAGCCAATACAGTAGCAGAGAAGTCCGCGGATGATTTTCTTCAGGAATTCGAGGTATAGTCAACTCCCTTTACAACAGCGGTGTTTGTTGCAGCAAATTTTGCTTTTATAAAGAAATCGTCATTGTAAATAACAGAGTCGTAGAAGGATTATTCACTTTAGTTTTCAGGACAACTGCTGTTATAACGAGGATGTTTTTATGATGAATGCCGTTGTAAAGATGTTTAGTATTTGTATTTAACAATATTGCTTTTTAGTTAACACTATTGGTTTTATAGTTTTATTTCTGTTGTTCGTTTCAGAAAATACTTATAATAAATACATTTGCATTGTTCTTTGTGCAGATAATTTACATATTTTTATATCTCAATGGAAGTACCATATTTATACATTATATCACATATAGATATATTAAGATGCTGCTTTTGAGAGAAAAAGATTAAAGGGGTGGGGTAAGAAATGACAAATACTAGTAAAGTTCTGTATTCATGTTTTATGATAAAATGAAGAGATAAAACGAATGATGGCACGAGAGTGTAATGTCAACTATTGGCTGAAGTTTAAAGTTTACACAAACCTATATATCTAAGGTAATCCATCTATCAGTAAATTATAATCAATTGACTTTCAAATGCTTAAAAATACTTCAGTGCAAATGCAAGCATCCAATGACTTTGCTCAAGGTTTTTACTATTAAAACCCGGTGATCACTTGATGAACCATGATCACAATTAAATGATAAATGGATTACCTTAAGTCATTTGCTTATTTGATCAGAGTCTTACAGATGGTCTGTCACGTGACTACGTAGCGGCAGTGAATCCGGAAAATAAATACAGAAATAGATACAATATGATTTACCCATGTACGTAATATGTTTTTTGTTTATAACATCTTCATAAAGAAGTATTCAGTACACATAGCATGTCATCAAACCATTCTTCTACTTTTACAGATTATCAAACATGTATGTATTAAAGTATATAATAATGGTAATATCATCGATTTTAAATCATTGTAATTATTATTTAAAATATGATTTAAAATAATATATTTAAATTCCAAAGACGTTTTTATCCTTGAACATTTAAGGACCCTAAGTAGATGGAGTTAAATATATTATTTAAATTGTATGGCAAATAACAAGTAATAAACATTATTAAATATTCGATACTTTCTACACCGTTACGCCATGCCAATTTCAGAAAATAAAACAACATCATTTAGATTTCCCATAAACATGTTGATCCTTCGTTATTTGTGTTGTTGATATATGAAGTTGTATATCAATGCTATATTTCAAACATCATATTTTTTCGAAACAAAAAAGTGGTTGAAACTTTATAGTTTATTGTTTCAGACGATATATCACGTGTAAAACTCACCGGCGAATCGTCGGATTACATCAACGCAAGTTATATTGATGTACGTATATCATTGATTTGCATTTAATAAAACTACAAGAATATTTTTAAGTATTAAAATAAAGAATACGACAGAAGTTTATAATATGATTTTAAATACCTTATTTATATGTTCATTTATATAAATATTTGTTTTTAAGGCCAGTTAATCAAAGCAAATAAGTGAATTTTATATGCGTGGTTGTTTATTGATATACAAAGTGTTCATCTTATGATATTATAGGGTTATCAACAATCACAGACCTACATTGCGTGTCTAGGTAAGTATTTATTAAATTGATTGAAACGTTCTCATTAATATAAGTCAAATATTTGTGAATAAAACACAGAACAAAATTTCGATTGGAAACTGAAACATCGAAACAGAAAATAAGTTCTGATAATGTCTAAACAGGAATTACAGGACATACGGGTAAAACCACCGACCCCATTTATTTTAAAGTTCAGTCCATAATGTATTTTACATCACTCATTAAAGAAATTAATCGTTTTATTTTTTATTTCTATAAAGGACCAACAGAGACCACAACGGACAAGTTTGTCCTGTTCTGGACAATGATTTGGCAACAGAAGGTTGAGAAGATTGTAATGTTGACAAGACTGATGGAGGGTAAGGTGAGTAATAAAATGTTCAATTTAAGGAAATTTATATTGAAAAGTTTACTGGAAAAAAAAATGTAAATAGACACAAAAAATAAACCTCGACAGGATCAATTTAACCTGCCATATCGAGATGTCTCCACCACGGATCCGGTGAAATGTCGTATTATTAATTCATGTATACGACGTTTTATTAAATAAATAAGCAATGGTCGATAAGAATGCAAAGCGTATTCACTATTGAGCGAATGTGGGTTTCGACGATGACAAAGGTGCTTTTTGAAAAAAAAAGTTTTTTCATCAGAGTTTCACTGACAAAAAGTTTGCAAGTATTCCATTTTATTTAGAATACTGCAGAGATTGACCATAGTGTGTGAGAGCGCATGCTACTTTGAAATGTTGTTCATATGCACATTAAATGTCCAATTGTAGGCTTTTACATTCAAAGAATCTAAAGTATTTGGGCAGACCGATAAATGCATTGTTTTACAGTGGATCATCGAATTTTCGGCCTGGTGATTATCCACATGTATAGAGGAGTAGGCCTTTCAAATTGTTTTATGTGTATACAGAATACTCAAGGTCAAGTCAAAGTATCTGTAGATAAACTAATATCTGATAACATTTAGCAAGTTAAGACTAATTGATTGGTTTGTAAAGTAAAAACAAATCTGATTTGTTTGAAAGTTGTCGTCCCACCGACAGTATTTCAGTCATTTGGAGACGATGTCTACTTGAGACAGATATAGTGCTGCCACACTACAGTATCACGCCGTAGACATGTGGCATGATACCACACCCGGTCACATTATCCTGACACTGGGCCAACCAGTCCTGCAACTACCCTTATATGCTGAGCGTCATGCAAGGGAGCTATAACAGTACCATTTTTTACGACTTTGGTATGTCGCAGCCGGGAATCGAACCCACGACCTCCCGCACCCGAGGCGGACGCTCTAACCACTCGGCCACCGGGGACGGTAAAAAAATAAAAATAAATCTGATACATTCAAGACAATATTAATTACATATTCAGGAAACAGCACATTCAAATGTTTTTTCATTTATTATAGCGCGTTTTTCAGGGCAACTTATAAAATAGTTTAAGGATCAATACCAACAGTGGTTATAAACAGTGTCGCGAATATATGACTTCAGAAAATGAAATGTGAGCAGTATTGGCCTGACACAGACTGTGAATCTTATGGAAATATCACGGTATATCGAATATCGGAGATAAACTACGCTGAATTCTCAATCAGAAACTTCGATGTCGTGAAGGTATCGCTAATATCACTTATAAATAAGTCATTTCCCTGCTGTTACATAACTGTAAAAGTACCGTACGTGTAAATTTTATCTTTTATCAGAAACTGTCCATACACTTTCAGCAAAATATTCTATATAGTAAAATTACGCTTTATGTCTTTTCGATACAATATATGTTATACATTTTAAATGTATATTTATTATATAACAAATGTTACGTGTTTATTGAAATAAATCTAATCATGCATTAAATATACTTTCACTCCTTTGTTTTTAATATTGAAAATATAAACAATATAAATATTTACACGAAGGGTTCCGAGAGACGCCATGTTTGCCAGATCCACTATTTGGCATGGCCTGACAGGGGTGTACCAGATGACGTCACAAGTTTGCTGGAGTTCCGCCATAAAGTTGATAGAATACCCACATGCCTGAATGGACCAACGGTTGTCCACTGCAGGTTCGTGGTTACAAAAGAATGTCTTAACAGTATTTAGTTTGAAAAGAAAACCATACGGCTTAATTTTAATAATGTTGTGACGTCTAACCATACTAATTGAAAACCCTTAACAATATTTTATGTCATGTTTTGGAGGTAATAAGGTTACATTCTCTGAGACATGGTCTATTCTCGCGGAACTAACCTTATATGGATCATCAAGATGTGCTTCAGTTAAAAATTATGTGGGTTTCTGGTGGTACATATGAGGGCAATACATGCAAATGTGGCGCGGAAAATCAATAAAAGATATTCGACCATTTTTAACAGACGCTTATGGATTTGTGGTCCATATAAGGTTGTTACCCCGTTCTATGAATATAAAAAATATAACAGAGAAAACAGCCTTGTTTATAATCACTCTCTAAAATACAAGTATGCTTAAAAAATACAGTTACATTTTCAAATAAAATTAAATTCTAAATTTCAGCGCTGGGATCGGACGTACGGGGACGTATATTGCACTGGATATGTTGATACGAGAGGGATCAGAGGAACAGTACGTAGACGTTTTTGGCTGTGTAAATGGAATCAGAGGCCAAAGAGTAAATCTTGTGCAGAATGTGGTATGTATAACATCGTATGAAAATATATATTTCTATTCACCATATTTCATTTTAATTTCATAGAAAACCTACCATTGCAAAAAATAAAAAATAAAGGAAATTTGATTTAAATTAATGTAATTGGTATAACATGCGTCATTCAACATATCCATGTGTCTTAAAAAGATAAGATAATGACGCGGTTATACCGAAAAACAAAAGTGTTTCTGCATCTCAAATATTGACCAGACATGTCATTGTGTATAACAGGATCAGTACAGTTCCTTCACCATGCTCTTGTTCACGAGCTGACGTTGCCATGTCAGATGTTGTCACCTGAACACCTGGCATGGTTCGTCACAGAAGAGGGGCGCAATGAACTGCGGCGGCAGTTTAAGGTGAGAATACAGACCAAGATTACATATATAACGACTTAAAATTGAAAAATAAACAAAATAGTGAGACTACAGCAATGTTAAAGACGAACTAGGTAATAACATTGGTAAGAGCGAAATGGTTACAGGTTTTAGATACGTTCATTAAATATTTTAAATAAAAATGTTTGCTTATTAAAATCTTGACAAAATGCGCGGGTGTTTTTGTTGCTGTTGTATCATAACGTGACAATCAGCTATATTTTATAGCTTTATTCTATATATTCTCTATACAATAAAACGAACACTATAATTAATACAATTTCATGATAACGGTTCATAGAATAGAAAAAAATACCAAATCAATTATTTGTTAATGATCAACACTTCATATATCTTAATAGGTTTGCTTGATATTTATACAATATAGAATGCAAAGTGTTATTATTTTGACTGCATCGAATACATTGAATCAGCCAAAACAGCTATTACAATGCAAATCTATGGTTGCCGAGCGTTTGTTTCTGATACGTATAACATATTATTCCAACTGTGATGCTTTACAAACCATTTATTATATTCTGTATTTGTGCTACCATGCGTAAAACCAATAGTTTTAAAGTGTAAACTGATTAATTTCTCGTGCCGAAGGTTTCAAAATACAATTATAGAATTACGTTACAGCAACTACAGGCTGTGATCAAGGGAACACCGGATATGGACACTGAATCTGTTAGACGTAACAAGGACCTTAAAACAAAGAACCGCAAAGAAACTGATGTTCCTGGTACATCGTTACTTTATTCGGTTATATGGTTGTATGGTTATATCTATGGGTTTGGAACTTGAATGTAAGAAAACTGCCCAAGGAAATGAATCATTGAACAAATATGGCGTCATACTTGCCTAATACTGTACTTAAGTAAACAAATGGTACAAACATGCAAACCTGTGCAAGATTTTGTTATTTTCTTTAAAGAAGGTTGATTAAAATAATCATTCCAGAGAGCGATTTTGATAATGGCTTTGGATATGTAGATTGTGTTTCCGAATATTTGATGCAATATGGCACAAACAATATGTATTACAAATATATAATTCAAACGTAATTATATACAACGTATTTGAAACATAGTGATTTCTTTAAAGATTTTTTTAGATTCTAAAACTGATTTTAAATAACTATTTAGGTATCCAAATGTCGTGCAATGGGTTTTTCGCAATGCCTTTCATTAAGTCACCTTATTCAGTAAAGAGATTTTTTCAGGATACATTCAACTATGTATTTTAGGTGACCGACAGAAGGTTAAACTCAAATCTAAAAAGCGTGGAAGTAGTGACTACATCAATGCCACCTTCATCAATGTAAGCTATATACCGCGATAAGTGTTATATCCCCTACATTTCCATAACTAGATATATTCAATATAATGTTGTCTGTTTTTAAGAAGTACTATGCATAAATGAGTTTTTCACATATTATTTTCTGAAAATTTAAGATCAGAGATTCTACATGGTTAGTTGGATATTAATTGTTTTACATGTTTCTATATTGAGTTCCCTGACTATCTGTCTGTTATTAATCCTCGTATTTCATTAAAACATTTTCATGAATGTATTTCTTTTCTTTATAGGGGTACAGTAAAGGGAAGCAATTTATTGTCGCTCAAACTCCACTGCCTGAAACTCTTGTGGATTTTGTTGAACTTATCATGCAAGAAAACATCACCTGTATCGTATCAATGGATCCAGAGATCACACATGACATAGTAAAATTAAATCTTTATTTCCTGACCCTCTTGCTGAAAATGCAATACATTATACACGTTCATGCAATCACAGTTACACCTTTGATTTGTCTTTTTGTTCCAAAATAATCTTTGAAATTTACTTTTGTCTGCTAAATACTTTTATTGTCTGCTTAAATCTCATTGTCTGCTAGATACTTTAATCGTTATGAACTTCTTTGGTGGACAAATGAATGCCTCCTGCATTTTAAATACTACAATAAATACCATAAGAAATAATGCCGAATTTCAGATGAAAAAGTTTGTACTTAAAATCGATTCCTTAAGAATATGTGTTCTATGATGAATACTTTGCTTTAAAAACAAAGTGTTGATAAAAAAATTTGAATAAAAAAAACTAGTCCATTCAATTATACGGGTTGACTTGTTGACAAGTCGACATGTTCAATTCCTGTAATATTGACTTTTTTCTTGTCTTTCACATACATTTACTTCCATTTTAAACTATTTTGCAATTATAACCTCGCTTTTTAGACCGTCGGAATTTATCTCCCGCCAGCTAATCAAAACTTGGAAGTCGACATCTACACAATCACTTGTACACAGAGCGAATCTTTTGCTTATTATGTAATGAGATCACTAGAGGTGTCGAAACGACATAGGGTGAGCAAGCTTTATTATGCAGAATACGCATGTATTAAAAACCTCGGAATATACCTTGCTAATAATATAAGTTGTTCAATGTCAATTGTGTTTATAAGCAGATACTTACATTAATATTTATATTATTTTATTTTAATTGATAATATATGTCCAGATATCACATTTAGAGTTTCGCATGGTTGTGGTTTTTCTTTGTGGGGGGGGAATTTTTTTCATGGCAAATATCAAAGATTACATAAATGACTTAATAGATGAAATGAATTAGTACGCATATAGGTTACAAACGCGTTTATTCTATCGATACCAAGTACAATAGTGGGATATATATGAGCATTTTAGAAATGATGTGTAATGAAGCATGTAATATCTTTTCCCAGTACGAATTTTTACTTTCATTAAAATGCGACATGTATCTCTTTCCTACATCAAACGATATTTAGCACTGGCCAATTGTGTCTCTGAGCTATGCATTTGTTCACAATACAGCGGGGCACAAAAAAGAGGACGGTGTACCATTTCCAGCCAACATTGTGGCAGACCAATGATCCAGTACCCTCTGATGCTGCAGACTTTGTTCGCATGGTTTCTGTAGTAGAACAAACTGCAGCAAGCAGTGGAGAGAACGGCGGAGTAACACTCATACATTGCCTGTATGTAAAGTTATGAACACGATTGTTTTCCCGATAAAGTAATATGTATTACATTGTACTAGAATGCATAGTAGATTCAAACAAGACAGTATCTGATTATCATTTTACAGACATATTTAATAGATCAATGATTGTCCGATAGGTACTGCACAGTTCTTTGATATTTTCCCTTAGTTTACTTATTCATATATCATTTTTCAACATTTTATAAAGTAACCTAAATATGTAATACCATTTTGTTTTTACAGGAATGCCGCGGAAAGGAGCGGATTGTTTTGCGGCGTTGCCTTACTGATCCAGAAGCTGAGACATGAACAAAATATAAGCGTGATCAACACTGTTCGTCAGTTAAAATCAATTAGGCACCTAGCGATACCATACGAGGTAATGTCGAAACAATTATAATGTGAATTTGTCTCAAAATAAAAACACATACTTCCAAGTTTTTAAAGTTGTGAAAACGTGTATCATTTTGCAATAGGATGCAAATGTTTCAATGTGAAGCACAATGAGCGCTTTGCTCGTCAGACATTTCTTTAATGTTTGTCGTGTTTACATAAC